>PVJI01008281.1:0-72220 GCA_004026765.1 Micronycteris hirsuta | reverse complement strand
AGGACAAAAAATTCTCAGATTCTTTAAAAGTAAGTAAGGATGGTTGTTCAAAATATTACTTTAAAAGCAGAATCCCAACTTCTTTGTAATCCAGGAGAGAAGATCCTGGGTCATGAGATTCTCCAGCTTCAAAATTTTTGTTAAGAATGCTCCTTGATCTGCAACGGTATTTCTTTACCTATTTGAGGTTTTTGTTTTTTTTTTTTTTTTTTTTAAAAAAAGCTCTTCCCTAGCAAATGTGAATGCATGCATGCACACATGTACATACACTCTTTACGTATGATTTTAGGGGCCTTTAACATGTTCATATTAAAAATTTTGACCTACAGGACAAATTCCAATTCCACAAGCTTTCATCTAGATCTTTCGTAGTTCAGCTCCCAGGTGTGTCTCCATTATGGAATCATTCTTTGACGCACGATTGTGCCCGGAGAGTAGGCTGAGTCCTAGCCAAAGTGATGTGTAATAGTCTCCAGGCACTCTGTAAGGGAAGGTACCATGAGGTTGTATGCGAAGCACTGAAGTGGGCACTAAGTTTTGTAATTTGACCAGTTTTGTAACTCTTCATCATGTTATTCTGAACGGGGGTTGAGGGACCATACTATTTAGTTTGGGGGGCCTCAATATCCTCTTCAGATACCTAAGGGTGGTTCAGCAGTCTCTCTAATTTCTCTTCTGAGTTTCTAGACTTTTTGATTCCAGGTGATCACCACGTCACCTGGGGCAAGGCCTACTCCCAGGAATTCATTTATTAGACCACTTACAATGCAAGGGCATTGGAGAGGATCCCAAACCATAGAACGTAGGGCCCTGCCGACCTTGTCCAGAGGCAGGTCGAGGATGTTCTGAGCACAGACAGCTTCCATCACAAGTCAGTGTCTGCCTCTAATTCTCCCCTCTTCCGGGTCCCTTTCTCTGGTTCTGTGAGTTTGGGGCTAAAGTGTACCCACTGACTTATCCCGGCATTTACATACTCCCTGATGCATTCACTTCCCTTTTTGTATGGGTTTCCTTAAAATATATTTTAAAATTACAGTCGACAGACAATATTATAATACTTCAGGTGCACAACACAGTGATTAGGCATTTTACAAAGTAGTCACCACAATAAGTCTCGTACCCATCTGACATTATACACAGTTATTACAAGATTATCAATTATATTCCCCACGATGTACTTTACATCCCTGTGACTATTTTAATAACTGGCAGTTTGTAGTTCTTAATCCCTTCACTTTTCCCCCCCATCCCTAACCTTTCTGCATTCACTTCCTTGGAGAATTAGGTTTCCTGCCCCTGCCTCACGTATCTACCTGGCCCTTCTAGTCATATCCACTCCTGGCAGAGGTCCCTTGCCAGCCTACCTCCTCTTGCCTTGCTCCTTCTGGCCGCCAGCTCCTCTGGCCACCCTTATCTCCGTATGACATGTAGATATGGCCTGAGGATGACCACCCCTTCTTCAGGGCCTTTCCCTTTCCTAATCTGCTTGGACTCCCATAACAGAATTCCGCAGGCTGAGTGGCTTAAATAACAGGCCTTTATTTCTCACAGTTCTGGAGGCTGGAGGTCAGATCAGGATGCCAGGGCATGGGATCTGGGGAGAGCCCTCTTTCTGGCTTGCAGGTGCCACCTGCTCACCGGGTGCCATGGTGGAGAGAGAGGGCACTGGTTTCCTCCTCCTCTTGCAAGAAAACCACTCTCACCACGACCTCATCCAATCCTAACTGTTTCCCCGAGGCTCCTTCTCCAAACACCATCATGTTGTGGGTTAAGGGCTTCACTACACGGATTTGGGTGGAACACAGCACTCTCACATCTGACCATGGACAGAAGGGATAAGAAGTGACTGTCAAAGGAAAACAGAGAGAATTGGGGCCAAGGGTGCAAGATGAGAAGTAAGGAGCCTGAGAGTTTGAATTTTTATTTGCCAACTATTTCCACTATTTCTAATTTAGGCTTTAGAGAACATTTCTTGACTTTCAATCAAGCACCCCATGAACACGTAGCTGAGTTGAGAGGAGAGGTTTTCTGGAGAAATGGAGTGGAGGGCTTCATTTGGAAACAAATGGAGTGGAGTTGGTGGCAGCAATTGAAATAGAAATTCTTAAATTATCCTCCTCTAGCTTCTACAGACCTTTTCCCTCAAAGACTCACAGATGAATTTCATGCATCCTCTGGCAATGGGGTGGCTGGACACAAGAGTCTGTCATAGACAACATGAATATAATCTTTAAATAATTCCACCCTTGGCCTTGTTGGAGTAGAGCGTTTCCTTGTGGTTGCTCTCGGAAGAAGGTCAAGATGAGCAGAGACCACCAGGCTTGTTTCAAGGAGGATATTAGATTTCAGTAGGGCCAGGAGCTCGGGAGTGAGTTATTAGAGTTTTGCTTACTATACCCTCTGGCTATATTCTTAATTAGGTGGAACTGATAAGCTTGATAAATTCTGAACTATTGCTTTCTGTTTGCCAATAACAAAATATTACTGTGTAGGATGTTAGTTATTTTCCACATCAAACCCTTCCTATTTTCCTGAAGATATCATTAGTTTCCATTTCAATGGACCTTTTGTTCAGAGGGAGAAAAATGTCCTTTTTACCTTTTTTAATTAAAGCACCTTGGTGACTACTATACAATTTCTTTAGACTTTCCTCTGAACTCCATTCTCTATATTTCCTTTTCTTCAAGGCTTCAGGGTTTTGCTCTCTCAGGTAATAATTAGATCAATGGAAGGACTCAAACATAGGTTATTGTTTTACAACTCTCACTAGATTTTCTTACCTTATATTTTCTTTTTCCTCTCTTCTTTCTTTCCTTCTTCTTCATCCATCTCTCTTTCTCTTTCCTTCCTTCTTTCCTTTCTTCCTTCCACTGTGAATTAAGCAAACCCCACTGTCACAGATCTCATACATATAAACATTTGATTCCTATTGAACAATAGGGAGACGCTATATGGGAAGTATTTTTAAGGACCTCCAAACCACCAGCAGTAAAAGCAAGAACAAAAAAACATAAAAAGAGAATATGTGTTTATGTTTATGAAGCAATTACATACATAGGTTTATACATATAATTAAACAAACATGACATACTGGAATATTTTCTTAGTGATGTCCTGAAACCATAATTATATCTTACTGAAATATTTAGTCATGTTTAAACAGGTCCAAGAATAATTATTTTACTCTTCTTTTTGGAAGGCAAACTTTGAAGTCTAAGAGTTCAATTAATTATCTCAGAGTTGAAACAGTTTGAATGTAGAAGGATTTTTTCCCCAGGGTGGTGTTGAATAATATAGATTTAAGTGTGAGTTCAATTGCTGCAGGCTAGAAAGGTATCCTTTAGCTAACCCCCTCATTCAAAAATATCTAGGAAGTTTATTCCAAGTAATTACACCTAGGAAATGAACCAGATCATTGAGAGGTAAAGGGAAACATCTAGATTTTAGAAATGCACAGCAAATGAGATTGCCAAGAGTATGTCTGGGAAAGAGCAAATCAGCAACTATTCAAGGATAAGGCCTGCAAATTGTAGCAAGTTACCCTCAAAACAGAAGAATGTCAAACAGTAGGCCAAAATGCTCTTTCATTTTACATAGGAAGAGGCTATTTAGGAAAATAGTACTTGAATCATTTTTGTAAAAGTTTTTTCCTTTCAGAATTTATGTCAGAAATCTGACTTTCAGGATATTGTCTGTGGCATCGCCATGTTTTCCTGTCTGCGCTACTTTGAGGCGAGTATAAGAGAAGGTCAAGGTAGAAAATATAGAGGACAATAAAACTAAGGATTAGCAATGGCAAATATATGACTAACTGTAAAAGACTATTTAAATTTATTTTCCTCTTTGCTTCTCCTAAGTTCTTCAAAAGACATTCAAAATCGTAGAAAGCAATAGTTACAGCACTGTATGTTGGGGTCATGATACACGTACAGCAGGCGCTCGCATGTGTTTGTTTCATTCAGCGTTGCTGTGTTATGACCTTGATGAGATGCTGTAGGAACTTAACTCTTGTCGGTATCAGTTAGCCCACGGTAAAACTGGTGCTGAGATACGGTGCTTTGCTTAAAGTCACAGACCCTGTCAGCGGCGTTAAGCGAGGACTTACTGTGCGTGTAATACATGTGCAATAATAACAGAAAGGAAGCAAGGAAATGGGGCTATATTGAAGCAAAAGTTCTACATTTTACCAGAATTAAGTCAGAATCAAACTGAAGTAGGTTGTTATAATTTAAGATTCATATTGTAATCCCTAGAGCAACGATTAAGGAAATAGATTTAAAAAGACAGTTAAAAAATAGAGAGAAATTAAACTAGCACACTACAAAATATCTATTTAACACAAAATAAATTAGTAAAAGGGAAACAGAGAGACAAAAAAGACTTAACACATGGAAAAAATAGCTAAATAGCACCTGTAAAACCAACCAAATCAATGATTAGATTGAATGGACTAGACACCTCAAAGGCTGACATTGCTGAAATGGGTGAAAAAGCAAAAGCTAACAATATACTGTCAGAAACAAGTACACTTTAGAGCCTGATGACAAATATTCTGAGTAAGAAAAGATATAAAAAGCTACACTGTGTAAATAGTGACCATAGTAAAGCTTGAGTGGTTATAGTAATATCAGACAAAATAGACTTTAGTCAAAAAGTATTACTAGAGCCCTGGCCAGGTGCCTCAACTGGTTGAGCATTGTCCTGTGCACCAGAAGGTTGTGGGTTCCATCCCTGGTCAGGGCACAGACCCAGGTTGTGGGCTCGATCCCCAGTCAGGGCACATATGGGAGGTAACTGATGGACGTTTCTCTCTCACATCCTTGTTCCTCTCTCTATCTCCTTTCCTCTCTCTCTAAAATCAATAAATATATCCTCGGATGAGGACTAATAAAAAAAGTATTACTAGAGACAGAGAGGGGCACTTGAAAATAATAAAAGAATCAAAAACACCAAGATACAGTATAACAAGTATACCAGTATCCCCAAAAGATACAAACCAAAAGCTGACAGAAGGAAAAGAGAAATGTCAAATTCAACTATACGAGATGGAGGTTTCAAAACTTTTCTTTCAATAATTGCAAGAATAACTAAATAGGAAATCAGCAAAGATATAGAAGACTTGAATGACACCAGCAAATTTGACCTAAATAGAAGAAAACGACATGTATAGAATACTGCACCAAACAACAGCATATTCTTTTCAAGTACAAAAATGTATTTTCCAGGATAGACTATATGCTATGCCATGAGACAAATTAAAAATGATCAACACCATTCAACTATAACAAATTAAAATAGAAATCAATAACAATTTTGAGATTCACCTAATATTTGGGAATTAAACAACATAAGATTCTACATACCTCATGGATAGAAGACATCAAAAAGGGCACTAATAAATATTTCGAACTGAATGAAATTGAGAATACAACATACTAAAAACTGTGGTGCAGCTAACATAGTATTTAGAGAGAAATTTTCAGGTTTAAATACCTATATTAGTTACCTATAAATACCTATATAAGAGCTTCTCAAAACCAGAAGAAGAAAAAAAGCAAATTAAACGCTGAGCAAATAGAAGGAAGGATATAATAAACAGTAGGAATTAATGAAACAGAAAGTGAAAACACAGTAGAGAAAAGCCAATGAAATCAAAGAGATGAAGAAAACTGATAAACTGTAGTTAGACTGACCAAGAAAAAGAGTGAAGACACAATCAGGAATAAATGAAGGGATATTACTTCTGACCCCACAGAAATGGAAAGAATTATAAAAGAAATATTATATAACTTTATGCCAATAAATTAGACAGCTTAGATGAGATGGGCAAATTCCCAGACAGACATTCCTTACCAAAATTAACTAAAGGAAAAAAAATTGAAAAATTCAATCAAAGTATCACAAGTAAAGAGATTGAACTAGTAACTAAAAATATGACCCCAAAGAAAACCTCAGTCCCAAATAGCTTCATTGTAAATTATATCAGCTGTCTAAAGATGAAATAATACAAATTCCAGACAAACTCTTTCAGAAAATTGAAGAGGAAGGAGCATCTCCCAACTCATTCTTTGAAGGTCATATCGCCCTGATGCCAGAGCCGAATAAAAAAATCACAAGAAAAGAAAACCACAGGCCAGTTTTCCTTAGGAACATACACGCAAAACCCTTTAGAAAATATTAGCAAACTGAATGCAGCAACGTCCGAAACAATGATTGTACGCCATGACCAACTAAGATTTATCCACAAACCAGAAGTTAGTTTAACATCCAAAAGTCAGTTCATGTAGCATACCATATTAATACAATAAAGGACAAAAAAAACCCTCACATAATTAATTAATGCTAATCTCTTAATAGTAACCTGAATGCTTCACTAATCCTATTTAATATTATGCTGGCAGTTCTAACTAGTGAAATAAAGCAGGAAAAAGAAGTTAAAGTCATCTAGATTGGAAAGAAGTAAAACTGTCTGTTTGTAGACACATGATCCTATATGGAAAATCCTAAGGAAATTACAAAAAAGCTACCAAAACTAAGAAGAGTATTTAGCAAGTTTCCAGGATAAATGATCATTATATACAAGTCAATCATTTTTCTATGTCTCAGCCACAAACAATCCAAAATGAAATTAGGAAACAATTCCATTTATAGTAACCTCTAAAAGAATAAAATACTTAGGAAAAAGTGTAGCAAAAGAAGAGCAAGGTTTTTACAATGAAAATTGAAAAACATTGCTGACAGAATTGTAATATCTAAGCAAATGGAGAGCTATCCCATGTTCATGAGTTGGAATATTCAGTATTAAGTTGACAATTCTCCCAAATTCAGCTAGAGGCTCACATTGTCAGTATCGAAATATTAGCAGGCTTTTTTTTTTGGTAGGAATTGGCAAAGTGACCCTAAATATATATGAAAATACAAAGGACTTATAATAGCCAAAACCATTTTAAAAAGGAAGAACAAAGTTGGACAACGTACCCTACCCAATGTCAATACTCAAAATAAGGTACATCAACTAAGACTGTAGTATTAGCATAGGAAAGATGAAGCCCAATAGAACAAAATTTAGCATGCATAAATAAACTCTTACATTTATGGTTTACTGAGTTTTGGCATGAATACAAAAGCAGGTTAGTGGGAGAAACGGCAGTCTTTTTCATAATGGTGTTGGAATAATGGGCCGTTTTTTCCCATAGGAAAAAAGGAAACCTTCACCTAAATCATACACCATATACAGAAATAAACTTAAAATGGATCATAGACTCAGAGGTAAGACCTAAAGCTCTAAAACTTCTATATGAAAATGTAGGAGAGAATCTTTGTGACCTTGAGTTAGCCAATTGTTTCTTAGATAGATACCAAAGTTACCTCTCATAAAAAATTGATAAATTGGACTTTATCAAAATTAAAACCCTTTGTTCTTCAAAAGATATCATTAAGAAAATTAAAGGAAAGCCACAGATTAGGACACACTATTTGCAAATGTGATAAAGGACTGTGCCCAGAACATACGCACAGACACACAGACTATACATATATCCTACTCCAAATCATATGTTTGTAATTAAAAGCCTTCCTTGTGGAAGGCTTGTATACGGAATAGATTTTTAAATTCTCTTAAAACTAAATAAGACAATAACCCAATTAAAAGTTGGCAGAAGATTTAAATAGTTGTCTCACCGAAGAAGATATATAAATGGCTAATGAGTACTTGAAAAGGTGCTTAACTTCACTAGTTAGTGGGGAAATACAAATTAAAACCACACTAAGATACCACTGCACGCCTACTCAAATGTCTGTAATTAAAAAGTCTAACAATATCAAGTGATGAGGATGTGGGGAAACTTGAACCCTAAAGCATTGCTGGTGGGCATGTAAGATGGTAGAGCCACTTGAGAAAACAACTTGGCATTTTCTTAAAAGGCTAAACATGGGCTTAAAATACAACTCAGCGATAACTCTCTTAGATATTTACCTGAGAGAAATGAAACATATGGCCACACAAAGACTTGAATGCAAGTATTCATGATATTATTGTTTATGTAGCCCCCAACTGGAAACAATCCAAATATCTATTCACTGGTGAATAGATAGATAAAATGTCATATCCACATAATTCAGCAATAAAAAAAGAATGAACTATTGATACACATTACATCAAGAATGAAATTTAAAAACATTGTGCTTAGTGAAAAAAAACAGGAAGGATAGAATACATGGTTCAATTTATATGGAATGCAAAAAATCTACAGCGACCAAAAACAAGTCAGCGGTTGCCTGCGACTGGGATTGGGAATGAGGAATACCAGTATACAGGAACAAAGGAACTTTTTAGAAATGTTCCAGAACTGGATCATGATGGTGATGTGATTATAATGTAATAACACAAATGTGCTGAAGATCATCAAATTTTCCACTTACAGTAGATAAATTTTATGTAAATTTTATCTTAACAGAGCTATTAAAAAAAACACCTTAAAGTTAGATATTCATGGGAAAATTTGCTTGGTAGAACTATCAAGAAATTTTTTATGTAACCTACTAAATAGGTAAAATTATTTGCAAATCATATATCTGACAAAAGGTTATTATCCAAAACATAAATAACTCATACAACTCAACAATCACAAAACAATCCATTAAAAAATGGGCAGAGACCTGAATAGACATTTTGACATTGTTCCAAGGGAGACCTACAGATGGCCAGCAGACATGTGGAAAGATGTTCAACATCACTAGTTATTACGGAAATGCAAATCACAACCGCAATGAAATACACATTACACCTGTTAGAATGGCTGTTATCAAGTAGATACGAAATGAGAGTGTTGGAGAGGATGTATAGAAAAGGGAATCCTTGTGGGAATGTGAATTGGTGCAGCCACTACGGAAAAAAGTATGGAAGTTCCTCAAAAAATTACAAATAGAACTACCATATGGCCCAGGGATTCCACTTCAGGGTATGTAGCTAAAAGAAATGACAATAGGAGCTCAAAGAGTATCCGCACTCTCATGTTCACGGCAACAGACTCACAATAGCCAAGATATGGAAACAATCTAAATATCTGTCAACAGATGCATGGCTAAAGAAAATGTGAGATATATGTATATAGTATTCACCCACGTGAAAGAAGGAAATCCTGCTGCTTGTAACAACACGGATGGACCTTGAGGGCATTATGCCAAGTGAAATAAGTCAGACAGAGAAAGACAAATACTGTAGGATATCGCTTACCTGTGGAATCTGAAAAAGCTGCACTCACTGAAACAGAGTGGCGTGGTGGCTTCCAGGAGCCGGGGCTGGGGGAACGGGCAGATGGTGGTCAAAGGGTGCAAACCTGCAGTTATAAGATGAATGAGTGCTGAGTGTCTAATGTTCAGCATGGTGATTACAGCTGACAGTACTGGACTGCATACTTGAAAAGTTGCTAACAGTGTAAATGTTCTCACCACACACACACAAAATGGTAGCTATCTTTATTCGTGCGTGTGGTGAGAACATTTAAGTACTATGTGACATGATAGAGGCGTTAGCTAACACTATAGTGCTAATCATCTCATAATCTATGAGTGTATGTAAGTGTACCAAATCAACACATTGTATATCTTAAAGTTAGACAATGTTTTATGTCAACTACAACTCAATAAAGCTGGAAAAATGTCTCATCTACTTTGTCTCTTAGCTGATTTATAAAATGCTGGACTTATTCGAAGTTTGTTCTGGCATCAACTCTTCCACGGCAGTAAGTGATGTACACCTGGCCAACAGTATTTCAGAAATATATTGTGTAACTGGGTAATTGGTACTAATGCTAATAACATATACTTAATTACAACAGTAAGTTTTCTTACAGACTACTCCCAGTATTTTATGAATTTTATTGTAGATTTTTAGCAATAACCTTTTGCAGTTTTGTAGAAAAAAATATTTAGTGGACAATAGGAGAATTAGCTTTATGGACTGCAACTATTGTTTTGCCCGTCTCTGAATGGGTTAGCCATTGTGGGCTAGCCAGGAAAAGACGTGCTGTTAGGAACAATAGTAACCGGCCTTTGTCTATGACTGTTTAATGATCTTGCATTAATATGTACTAATACATCCAAATTAATGTCATTTTTTAAGCAGTGGAAGCTTAGAAAGTGAACCAAAGAAATGCTATCACTTGCTTTGTTTTATAAAATAAAACTGAACAGAATGGCTAATTATAATGTGGCTAATTTGCGTGTATTGTACTTACATTTTGTTTGGCCCATATCCTCAGGAATAATGAGATTCTAAAAGAATTCCATTAGACTCTTGACTATGCCTCTAATGCATGAAATATATACATATACACGTATTTTCTGCTTTCTATCATTGCAATATACACAAACATATCATATGATATAAATCATAAATCTGACTTTTTAAAAAAATACACGATAGAATTTATACCCAATGATGTCTACCATCTCATCACTTTCTGAGACTATAAGCTTATTAAAACTATGTTGCTCAGACATTTCTGTTTCTCAAATCAGTTTTGACTCTAAAATAAAATTAGACAAAATTTGCCTTAGATTTTTTAAAAATAGTAAAACTGACAAACCTTTGCCCTTGGAGGATGTTTACAAGCAACTGGGAGTGGTTCAGTAAGGGGAATTCATGCATCCCACCATGGGAATTGTAGCTCTAATGCTTCATGTCTAAGGGAGCAAGGACTCCCGTGGAACATGGGACAGCAAGCAGGACCCACGTGTGTGACAGTGGAACTTCCTGTTGGCAAATCAGGATGGCATATTTCCTAGAATTAAAATTTGCTCTTGCTGAAATCTCTCTCTCCCTGAATCAAAAGAACGTATGCTAATGCATGCCTAGCTTCCACAGACCAGTGAGTTCGGCCCAAGCCTATTGTCTTCTATTTGCATATCTATGCTGTTGATACCCATCTTGGGCATCTACCACCTAATGTAAATCTACAATCCATGCATAGTTAATAAAGACCATTCAGATGTAATGTGCCCAAGAAATAGCAATAAAAGGCCGGTCGACAGGACACTCGGGTGATAATGGAGGGGCTGCGTGGTCCTGGAACTTCTAGTCCAGAGTATTACGTGTAAACTTATTACATGCCTGCCATGGCAATACGAGTTTTGCTGGCTAGAATTCGCGACAGTTCAGGGTCAAATTTACTGATGAAGATGGTTTATCAGATTGGAGAATATAATTTTTAAGGGAAAACATAGTGTCTACATTTAGTATTGGGATACGTACAAACTGTTTTAAAGAATGGCCGTGTCTATAGTTATTAGAGCATTGCTTGCTTTTTAAATGGAGACGAGTTTTCTAGTGATGTAAGTGCAGGAAGTCTTTTAGTCTAACAATTCGTTACTGTATAACTCTTGAGAATCATACAAATCACATGGTCAACCTGAGCTGAGATTGGGGAGGGCCAGAGCTGCCCATCCACGTGGGGCTGAAGATCTGGCCTCTGGCCCCTCTAGTCCGTCTGCTGTTCCTATCAAGTGATATTCCAAAACGGTAAGTTAGTGTTTCCTCGCTTTGACATTTTCATTGGCTCCTCAAACTTAAAAACGTGTAAGGGGTCCTATTTAACTTGAGTTTTAAGTAGAGTGATGTTTACACATGTCCTCAGTCTTCCATTTCTCAAATCCTTTTCAAATCTTCACTGGCAAGGGGAGAAGTGTAGCTTCGCATGGACTCTGCACCACTACTCCGCACCCCCTGCCTTCCAGCGGTGACTCTCTCTTCGGCAGCCCGTCTCCCTCCACAGCCCCATCTCCAGAGCTCTGAAAGAGTCTGCTCGGGCCTGGCTGTGGTGTCCAGGAAGTCTACCTGGATACTACCTTGGATACTATCTGCTTTTGAGGGTTTTTTTTCCCCCTACAAATCTTATTTATTGTTATTTTCCCACGTCCAGCCCTTGATCATTTTCTGAAGCTGGAGGTGCCCATCTCTTGGAGGGAAAGGCCTGCTAGGAGGGACCAGGCCCTTACTGAGACATTTTGGCCTCTTTATATAAAGCTCCTCCTCCATGGCACACAGCTGCTCTGGGAGGAGTAGGGAAGGGTGAAAATTTGAACCCTGGACTGCATGCCAACTTCCTCCGCCTTTCTCTCCCGCGGGCTCAGTCACACACTCTAGCCCAATCGGCCAGGTTCATCGACTTGGTGATTTTCTGTTGACAGCTATTGATCCTTTGTTTTCTGACAACTCCAGCCCTGTCACCCCCACAGAGTCCATCAGTTATGTTACTGGGTGTCGATCCTCAATTGTGGGCAAGGTTCAGGGTTTCTATTCTTTCCATAGGACTCCTGAGCCCCCTTATAAAGCAGAGTTTGTGACTGGATGACTGCTTAGTTGTTCCTGAACACTGTATAGCAATTATGGAGACATTGACCAGAATGCACAGTAGACCCCAAGTTTGGTGGGTGGCTGTTACCTCCGCTCGGCCATGATATTGTTGGTATACCTCATATAAGAATTGTTATGTTCTAACTCCTGTCTATCTCTCCAGGCTCCTCCCTTTCCATCCATCAGCCAGCCTCAACTACATGCAATTTGCTTTAGGTCATTCGCTCTGCTCTTGTTTACTCATTCTGCTTTTGTTCATTCATCAAAAAAAAAAAAAAATTGTTTGAGCATGTAATGTGTTCTCAGCTCAAGAGACAGATGTGGCAGATGAAGGTTCCGGAGGTAGAATGAAGGAGCTTACGTTCTGGTGGGGGGGTCTTAGAAATAAACAATCACATACGTAAGGAAATATCATATGGTCATGGGTACCATAAAGAAAATAAAACACATTGGTACGCTAGAGAGTATCTGGTGGGCCCTTTACTTTGGGGACCAGGGAAGTCCTCTCTGAGGAAGTGACATTAATCTGAAATCTAAGGATGTCAGCTCACTTTGTGCACCTCTTGGACCAGGACAAGGAGTTTGTATTTTATTCTAAATATAGAGGATGCCACAAGATGATTTTAAGGAGGGTAATGCTGTGGTATAATTTTGATGCTGGATACTGGATTTTAGGGACTGTGAGTAGAAGTAGGAAGACAAGTGTATTAGTTTGCCAGGGCAGCTATAACAAAATACCACAGACTAAGTGGCTTAAACAAAAAAAAAAAAATATTTCTCATGGTTCTGGAGGCTGGAAGTTTGAGATCAAGGTGTCAGCAGGGTTGTTTTCTTCTGAGGCCCCTCTTCTTGGCCTGCAGAGGGCTGCCCTCCTGCTGTGACCTCTCATGGCCCTTCTTCTGTGTATGTGTGTACCTGGGGTCTCTGTGTGTGTCCTAACCTCCTCTTATGGGGACACCAGTCAGATAAGATTAGGGCCCACCCTCAGGGCCTCATTTTAACATAATTAGTTAAGGCCCTATCTCTAGATACAGTCACATTTTGATGTACTGGGAGTTAGGGCTTCAACATAAGAATTTGGTAAGGGATGGAAGACAGAATCCAGCCCCTAACAACAGGGTAGAAAGCTATCGCAGAGTCCAGAGGAGGGAGAGACAACAGGGCTTCTATCATTAAGTAAGAGGTCACATGCAGATAGAACTAGATGGATTTGGGATACATTTTGGAATAAAGCCAACGTGACAGTGATTAGATGTGAGCAGTGAGGAAAAGAAATGGGATCAAGGGTGACTCCTGGACTCCAGCTGGAGCTGCTGTCTGGGCAATTTGTTGAGCAGTGGGCTGCTGCGCCTTCGGTGGAGTGTTTCCCTGTGTCAGGATCCCCATTCATGCCCCAGAGCCTACCCACCCCGGCACCTGCTCAGACACCCCACTCTTCCATCTGGTTATGACTAACTCTTACTCTTTCTTTAAACCTTCAGTTGGAGAATTAGCTTCTTGGGGAAGTCTTATCTCTCACCCAGAGACGTCCTGGGTGTGTGCCTCTCCTCCACGCTCCCTCAGCGCTCCGTGTTTATGCCCGTGCACTCACAACCATGTCCTCTTGTGGCTCATTTGCTCACCTGTCTCCTCCGTTAGACCGTGAGGATGGCAAGCGTGGTGGCTTATTCATCACCGTATTTCAGGCCTAGAGCAATGTCTGCACATGTCCACAGCAAGTGCTCGTTGGTGTGAAATGAAGCTACTCGCGAGGGTTTAGTGGTCACTATTATGCCTTCCAGCTGCCACATGGCAACAAGTTCTGACGTTTAGAGATTTTTTCCATTTTTATCTTTCAACATTGACCACGGCTATGCCTTTTAAGGTGCTGGTGATGTCTTTTAAAATGTGTGTTTATTTAAGATGACAACATCCTGGGGGGGCGGGGCCTGGCACGAGTAGAGCAGATTGTGATTAGTGCCACATCTCAGCTCCCAGATGCTGTAAAGGCTCCTATTTTCCTCATTCTGGCTGCATTGTTTTCACAAGATTTTCTATCATCATTTTCTCCACCTTATTGGGATTTTGTATGTACATTACTTCCATTTGTTTTCACAAGTACCTTCAGTACAACATAAGAAGTGCCCATATGATTTTATTTCAAATAATGCTTCTCTCCACTTCCCCTGAATTATTATTTATTATGATGCTAAGTTCCTGCAGTATAATGCAGACAAGTACAGACCGGCAGAGGATCAAGGCTTTCTGTTGGCCTACACAGATTTTATACGGAGAGTGCCCAACTTACAATGATTTGACTTACAATTTTTTAACTACGGTGGCGTGAGAGCAGTATGCATTCAGCAGAAACCGTACTTTGAATTTTGAATTTTGACCTTTTCCTGGACTAGGATGTGCAGTAACTACTCTTCCGTGATGCTGGGCAGTGGCAGCAAGCACAGCCCCCAGTCAGCCCTGTGTTCATGAGGGGCAACAGCGATCCCCTGCAGGGTATTCACTGTGTTAGATGGTTTTGTCCAACTGCGCGCTAATGTGAGTGTTCTGTGCATGCTTAAGGTAGGCTAGACTACGCTATGATGTTTGGTAGGTCGTGTGGATTAAACGAATTTCTGACTTATGGTATTTTCAATTTACAATGGGTTTCTTGGGACATAAGCCCATTGCAAATAGAGGAATATATTGATCTGTGCACCAACATAGAAATCTATGAGGGCCAGAAATCTGAGGGCCGGACTCGCAAGATAATGAGAATGAGGATTTAAATGAGAGAATCTGCTCTCAAATACCAGGGAGCTATTAAAAAAATTCTCAAAAACACCGCTGATGGTCACGAGGCTATTAGGAAAGCCCCCCCAGGTGGGTCTCTGTTCTTTGGGCTTTCTCCTTCTGCCTTTCTCTCCATTCCACATTTCTGCGCCTATATTCCCTGCTCACTTTTTTACACCTCTTCTTTCTGTTTATTTGCTCACTACCTCTCATCTGTCCCTGCTGGGGGAGAAATTGAGGAAATAATAAGTATATGAGATGTATCCAGAAGGTATCCAGCCATGTAATATGGAAAACAGAGACACTTATTGAAGAAGATACAAGAAACATTGTATGTAGGACAATGACACATCAGTTCCCTTCAAAGTAGGGACCTTGGGACCCAACATAGTTTCCCAGTGTCTCTTCCACTGTTCAAAACACTCTGCAAAATCCCTTGTTGGTATCACCAGCAGCTGCTTCATCATATTTTCCTGAATCTCATCAACAGTCTGAAATCTCTTCCCTTTCAAAGGTAATTTTAGTTTTGGGAAAAGCCAGAAGTCACAGGTTGCCAAATCTGGGCCGTAGGGAGGCTGAGTCACTTGGGTGATTTGATGTTTTGCCAAAAAACTCTGCACCAGACATGATGCATGAGTGGGCACATAGTCATGATGAAGCTGCCAATCACCAGTTGCCCATAGCTGCGGCCATTTTCATCGTGTTGTTTCTCTTAACCAACGAAGAACATTGAGGTAGTACTCCTTATGAATTGTTTGGCCTGGAGGGGTGTGCTCATGGTGGAAAACACCTTCCAGTCAAAATACACAATTAACGTGGTCTTAATCTTACTGCAACTTTGCTGTGCCTTCTTCCAGCATGGAGAATCAGGAAACTTCCTCTGGGGCAACTGGAACTTCATTTCCAGGTCCTAGCCATAGACCCATGATTCATCTCTGGTGTTGACCTTCTTGGGGAAATCTGGGTCATTGGTAGCAGTTTGAATCAGGTCATTAGCAACTGCAGCACGACGTTCCTTCTGCTCTGGTAGCAGAGGCTGTGGAGTGAATTTTGCCAGGGCACGTTTCACGCCAAGATCCTGCATCAAAATCTCAGGCACAATAGTTTTTGGAATCCCCAGATCAGCTTCTAGTTCTCAACTAGATCTTTGATCTTTGACCTACTTTAATCTACTCATTTTAAATTTAGTTGCTGGTCTTTGTTGACTGCAGCCCGTACACGTTCAACATTCTCAGGTGCTCTGCTTGTTGCAGGCCTTCTGGAATGTGGATCACTTTCAACAGATTCTCAACCATCTTTGAGGTGTTTGTATCACACTTTTATTTGCGCTGCTCTCATTGCATCATCCCCAAAAGCCTTCTGAATCAGCCAAATAGTTTCCACTAGAGGAATGTTTAAGCTTACCCCAAAAGTTGATGCAGATTCATTGCTCTACTTGTTCAGTCATTTTGAATGCGACACTCACACAGCACACATGCTCCCTCAACAGCGTCTACTGCCACCACTGACTAGTACAGTGAAGTCGTCATTGCTCACACATGCGCATCCCAGTCCACTCTCCTTGGCTGCCAGGTTGCATTGATGTGGCACAAACCGTTCTCATTGCATTAACAATAACTGGACTATTTCTGGACAGACCATGCACACATGTAATATATTATACATCATATACATATATGATATGTGGTTTGTACCTACATCGGAATTATATATTGCTTAAATATACATATCACTTCATGTAACACTTCATATTTCTAATTTCTAAATTTAAAATGGGTAGGTCAAATATTTTTCAATTCTCTATCAAAAGCCTTATTTCCTGTTTGCCTTGTTTTTAATTCATATGTGACTGCTTCTTATTTATTTTTCTTTCCAAGAATCAATTTCCCACCCCTGCTTCAGGATTTCAGCTTCAGCTGAAATCTGCTTCAGGCTGAGCGAGAAGAGGGGCGAGGAATGAGAGGAGACGTCCGAGAAGGGCCCGCAGGGCATAGAAACCAGGTCACAGTGAGCAGATGGATTCCCCTTTACCTTCGCATTTTTCCAGCTAGAGCTTTGGACCAAAAGCTTTATTTAAAGCAGGAGCTATGTTTTCCTCAACAGATAGTGAAAGCCGTCTTTCCCATTACAGACGTTCTTTGCTCTCACGCAGTCTCATTTTTCAGGGGCCGCTGGGACTGCCAACTCAGGGCCCTGGCCCTGGGGGAGTCTTCCCTGAGCGCCACTTTCTCTTGTCACTGCAAATGAACTGGAAGGTTCTCTGAAACGACAGGACCCGGAAGATAGAGGCTTGATTTCTTTTGTGTGCAAGTGTGCTGTGCATAAGAAATCATTATTTTCCCTTAGACTGGGGTCATTTTTTCTTCCCTCCTTTACTACAGACCAATAAATTTAATTATTTGGTCACTGTTGCTTTAATTAAAAAGTCTTACTTATCTTCAGAGGTTTCCTTTTTAAATTTCTAGAGATTAGGATTATCCACAGCATGTCAGCTCTTTTTATGTCCCTACACTATATGGTTTCTATAATGATATAAAATGAATTACTGGGATACTAGAAGCTAATCATATTCTGCATTTCTCTCCTAATAATCCCAGATTACATTAATCATAAATGTCAGCAGTGTCTCTAGATGACTTCTTGACTTTTGACAAAAAAGCCTTCATTTCAGCCCTTTAAATTTCAAGGTCAAGGAGAATGTAACATTCAGAATAATTATTAGCATTATTTTACCTTGACATTTCATCCCTGCTTCCAGTTTAACATTCCACCCAGGCAATGAAGATGAATGTCATCTTTCGATTCACTGGAGGGAATTACCCCAATTAAACCTGACTTAAAGGCTATTGGAAACGCTGTATTAATTTGCTGTTCTTTAAAATAGAAAATATTGCATGAAGGAGAAGAATTTTCATTAAAAGCATTAAGGGTTTACCATGACATGAACAAGCAATTTTTGAATTGACTTTTTTCTACCCAGGCTGGAATAATAATTGCCCAAGGCCTCGGCCAGACCAGGCTCTTCCTGTCAGTGGGCATTCTGCTGAGACGAGGCTCCTTCTTTTCCTTTCAGCTCAAAGGTCATTGTTCCAGTTTTGTCACATCAAAAACTATTAGATGTGTATTTTAGAAATACTGGCCATCCCATAGAGCAGGACCTCCTGTCTGTACAACCTCTGATTACAATTCTTTTCCCCAAAATTCTCTCCCACCCCCACCCCTATTCTTTTGAAAAAAACAAAACAAAACACGTCAGGCTAAGGTTATTGGGGCATGGTCTCAAAAATTCTCATCCTGCCTTTCCTGTGTGAGATGGGGGTGACAAGCTCCTTACCAGAACGTGAGTGCCACGAAGACAGAGACTGTCTGGTTTCATCAGTGCTCTATCTCCGGCACGGGAGACGGACGGCGGCAAGTGTTATTTTTGTTTGTTTGTTTGTGTTTTTTAAAAGATTTTACTTATTATTTTTAGAGAGGAGAAAGGAAGGAGAAAGAGAGGGAAAGAAACGTCAACGTGTGGTTGCCTCTAGTGTGCCCCCTACTGGGGATGTCGCCCACAACCCAGGCATGTGCCCTGACTGGGAATTGAACTGACGACCCTTTGGTTCACAGGCTGGTGCTCAGTCCACTGAGCCACGCCAGCCAGAGCTCAGGCAAGTGTTTCTGTTGTGAATGAAAGTAGGCCCTAAAACACAGGGACTGAAACTGTGAGCTCCTAAATCAGACACATTGAGATTAGATCCCAGTTTTGCTAGTAACTCGTTAGGGGCAAATTATACCACTTTCTAAGCCTCAGTGTCCATCTCTGCAAATGCGGACAGTAGAAGCAACTTCATTGGGTTGTTGGAGGATTAGTGAGAGAGTGTTTATAAAGTGCTTAGTTCTGGCCTGGCAAGCATTAAGTCTTCCCAGCTGAGCAGAGATGGGTTAGGGCTCACACCCTGCCTCTTCCCTTAGGTCAGTTTTCTCCTGGCAGTACTACAGGGAGTGGGGAAAACTACCCACCCGTGTGCTGGTTGCTTTGGTGCCTCTGCTAAATTGCGGTCATTCACTGTCCAAGCGTCGGCTGTGAAGTTGTAGGAATCTAACTTCTTCCCTAGAATTCTAAGGCAGAATTCCTCATCTAGTCCTGCTTGGCAGAATGGAATTCCTATTCTGGCACCCAGTCTTAGCTTATTGCCCGGGGCTAGTTTGATTCTTGGATGCTTGTCTTTTTGAACTGCATTTCTGGGCCTGACTCACCTTGATCTCGCCTACACCTTTGCCACAGCTTTGTCTTCCCTGTGTTTGGCCTGTATTAACCTGCCTGATCTCCATCTCTTGTGACTGGTGACCCAACGTGGGACACAGCCATCCCCCTGAAGCCTGGCCTGGTTCTTGGTTTCAGTCTTGTGTAGCTGTCCTTTCACACAGCCACCTGCCACTTGGCACTCCTTGATGTCTTCACCTGCACACACTCAATATTGCCTTGTAGTTGGGTTTACCTTAAATGTCACGTTCATCACAGCAAGGGACATCTCTTCCCTAGTTCTACTTTCTCAAATATACAAGTAAAATATTTTGTTCTAATGTGCAAAAATAATAATAATTAATACCCACCACAGACATTGAACGAATGTTGACAGTGAGCTGTATCTGCTTCATATTTGGAAAGAACTGAATGGCACAGGTGTCGCTGAAGGCCCTCTATGACCCCTCTGGAACTGTTCCCTCCTATTCTCCCTCCTCGGAGGGAAGCGCTGTGCTGAAATTGGCTTTTTCCCTCCCGTCGTGTCTTATACTTTCACTGTCCATTCAGGCAGCCATAAATTACATACTGCATTGTTTTAAAATCTTATACAATTTAAAACTATCCATTATGCTAAATGCATCTATTATGGGCTGAATTCTATCCCCCTAAATACATATGTTAAAGTCCTAACCCCCAATACCTCAGAATGGGACCTTGTGAGGAAAAAGAACTGCTGCGGGTGTAATTAGTTGAGTTACAATGTAGCCATACTGCCTACGGTGAGTCCCTGTGACTGGTGTCCTTACAGAAGGAATGTCAGGGAAGAAAGGGGAACAGCTACAGAGAGAAGACGGTGCGAAGACACCATCACAACGCAAGAAGCCCTGAGGTACCAGGGGCCAGGAGGGAGGCCTGGAGAAGATTCTCCCTCACACGGCTCAGAAGGGTAAGTGGAGGCAGCCTGGCTTCCTCACCCGGGTGTCTGGGTAACTAAGGGAAGCAGTGTTCCCGTAGCCTTGGAGACGCTTGATAAGTAGTGTTCTCATGGCCTTGAGCCTGGGTCCGATAAACCGTTCTTATAACATGAAGTGGGCTCGCATGTGCAGAATTATGTTATGTTATATAATTTTCTAGCATTTTGCTGGCTTTGTTCACTTCTAGTACTTAAGACAGTAGAAGCATCTCACTAGACACACACTGGCAGTGTGCATGGCTCACCCACCCGTGAATAAAGGCATGCCAGACATCCCAACAGCTCCGTGAATCATCTTCTGTCTGTGCTAATACCCTGAACCTGCCCGGCCTTGAATGGTCACAATGCACCTGCCTACATCTTGATCTTGGACTCCCGGCCTCCAAAACTATGAGAAAATAGAACAGATTGTTGATTGCCAGAGAGGAGGGCAGCTGGGGGATGAGTAACAAAAGTGAAGGGATTGAGAAGCTACAAAATAGTCGTGGGGATGTAAACACAGAACAGGAAATTCAGCCAGCAATAGTGTAATAACTGTGTGGTGCCAGGTCGGTACTGGAAATATTGGGGGGGCCATTTTGTAAAGCATGTGTTTGTCTAACCACTGTGTTATATACCTGGAACTAATACAAAATAATATTGACTGGAAAAACTGTAATTGAAAAACAAAATTAAAAAACAACTGTGATCATACATTTTTGTTATTTAAGCCTGCGGTACTTTGTTACGGCGGCCCTAGCAAACTGATGCGGGTGCCCTGCTGCAAAACTGCCTTCTTTGCCTCCTAGACCCGCTTTCCAGACCCAGTCCCGTTGGAGAAAGCAGTCTACCGCCTTCATCTTAGATATCAAATGCGGAATTAGAGGCTTTTGAAAAGAATATAGCCCAACAACACATGAGATTCTCATTTCTTTTTTCATTCAGCAACAACGTAGTGAGCACCAACTATGTGCTAAGCCCTGGGAAGAGATTAGTGAGCTAGGGACGAAGTCTTTTAGGAAATTAAGGGAGGTGACCTGGGATTTGGAGATGTGCCAGCGCCAACAGGGAAGGGCAATAGATGGTGTGATTGATGGCATGAGTGCCAACGCCAGTGACTGCTAGCGAGAGGGCGGCGGCTGGTGCTCGGAAGGGTCCCACTCCGCAGCCGCTGGAATGCTCGTTCGCCATTGCAGCGCTCCTCACACTTCATCAGCCATCGGAATCCCACGGAGGGCTTGTTAAAGCGCAGATTTCTGGGCCCCGCTCCCAGGCGTTCTGATTCAGAAGGTCTGGCTGGGGCCCAAGAATTTGCCTTTTAACAAGTTCCCAGGTGATGCTAAGGCCCGCCGGTCCAGGGAACATACTCTGAGAACCACTGGTCTGTTGCATTTGATGACTCTCATTGTAGTTCCTTTGTGTAGTTTATATTTCTTCTCGTTTTAGTTAACGAATTAATCGTCATCAGGATTAAAAAAAGCGATCTGTGTCATGTCCTGGGTTGTAAAATTTTTGCTTGGATTAGTTATTATTTTTAAGTTTCTGGTGGGGTTTTAGAAATTTTAGTGCCTCTGGAACACTGTTTTATGTGGAGTTCTTAGTGTCCAGCTCCCACAACATGCAGGGAGGGTAAGTTCAAAGGGCACACCTGGACGTATGACAAGCTTGGGCTTTTATTGCTCACTGGTGATCTTCCCTCTTCCCACCTAAGGCCCCTGATAAGTGGCAAGCTTTCTTAAGCTTTTCATTGCTGCTCTGAGCCCGCGTAGAGTTTTGTCAGCTCCTGTTACGAACTGAATTGTGTCTCCCAAAATTCATATATGGAAGCCCCAATGCCCAATACCCTACAGTGTGTGTGGATTTGGAGACAGGGCCTTTAAAGAGGTAATTAGGGTTAAATGAGGTCAAAAGGGTGGGGCCCTGATCCTGTAGGACTGGTAGTATCAGAAGAAGAGGAAGAGACATCTGGGATGTGCATACAGAGGAAAGGCCATGTGAGGACACAAGGAGAAAGTGGCCATTTGCAAGCTAGGGTAAGAGAAATTAAACCTCGGGAGAAACTAAATCTGCCAGTACCTTGATCTTGGACTTCCAGCCTCCCCAACTATGAGAAAATAAATGTCTCATAAACTGTCCAGTCCTGAGCAGACTAATACAGCCCCTTTTAATGGCTGGGTAGCTCTTCTCTCAGGACTTTATCTTCTCATTACTGTCTAAATGCAAAGTGTCTACCTCTTCTCTCAGGGGCACTAGAAACTCATCACCTTGCATCTGGGAACTTGGAAATCCAGCGGAAACCCAGGGGGCTGCTCCTCATCAGCTTGTACTTACTCCTCTGGCTTTGATTTCTTTCATTTCTGGCACCTGGCAGTTTCCCATATTTTCCTTGAAGTTCAGTTCTCCCTCCACACTCTTAAATGTTAGATTTTATCCAACATTTGAGTATGTTTGTCACTGGAGAAGTCCAGGCCACATAAGGTTCATCTGCCATGTTGCTAGAAGTTCAATATTCCGTTCTTAAATTCATTTAACACTTTCTTGCATCCAATTTGATTCACATTTCTCTGATGGTTTTCATAAGAGAGTATTATCACCTCCAGGCTACAGACGGAGAGCTAAAGGTCAGAGAGTAAGTGATTTTCCCAAAGTTGCATAGCTAATAAATAGTGGAACTTGTCCCAGGACCTACCAGTGCTTCCTGGCACCTCTTACAGCCAAAGTGCAATCGAGCCATTCTATGCAGGATAAGAGTGATATCCTCGTTCTATAGGATAGAGCTTTATTTTAAATAGCCATAGAATATGCTTGAAAACTCTCCAACTTTCAGAAAATACTGCTAAAACTCTTCCAAGTAAAGCTGTGAGATGCTGTCAGAAACATCCACGTTTGACTGTTTCTCTTCTGTAGCTCTAAAAGCGTCTTTCGAGAATCTGAGAAAACTTTCTCTTCCACACCATCTATGCCATCAGCCCTAAGAGACAGATTTTCATCTCTGTTTATGCTTGAAATTTAACAGAAATTCTCTCTATTTTCTTCTAGTAGATTCTGGTGCCAACATTCAAAGGGTTGTTCCTCTTTAGGGTATCATGTTGGAATCCTTTAGAGTGCAATGTGTATTATGGAATTGAGGATATGGAAATGTAACTTACCCATGGGGCTCCAGAGTTCAGGTGCTCAGCTTAGAAATAGACTTTAAGGTGAGTTTTCTTCCTATACCAGCAGGCTTGGGTATAAGGTAGGTCTTTTCTGAGAGGAACTTCTCCGCATTGAGAGAGCATTCTCTCCCGACCAGGCTTGCTACTTGCTGCTCTCTATTCTATAATTAGGATCTTCTGATCTGTCCTCATGCCCCACCCCCTACCCAGGTCAAATAAATTGCACACTATCCTTCCATCCATGAATTCTAGAAAGATTCTCTAGTTCTATCTAGATTCTCTCCACTCTTGCCCTGGCTTCATCCCATTTTCATTCATTGACAGCCTTTTTTGTCTTAATCTCATACATCTTGCCAACACCCTTCAGTCTCTGCCTTCCCTGAAACTCGTTTCCTGGCTGGTCTCAAGAGAGCGGCAATGAATTTGCTTTTGATTCCTGTAACTGCAAGTCATTCTTCACATGGCTGCTGGAAGGCCTCCAGTGAGATCGCGGCCCAGCCTCTGCAATGTGCTGGGCCTGGTCACGTGGTTTCTAGGTACTGAAGTCACAGGCACTTTTCTGCTGCTGTCTACACACATGGAACTCTGTCCCGATTCCCTCACCGGTCTTCTTCATTGTGTCAAAAGGAATCGTTAGATTGGCGGGCAATGTGTTTCCACATTAAAAGCTTTCCCTACTGAAGAACAAAGGTCATTAGATTTTGCTCACTTTTAAAAATATGGGACATTACTTATTTTGGTTTCTTCTTTATTTTTTAATTTTGTATTTAAGTATAGTTGGCATAGAACATTATATTAATTTCGGGTATATAAGATGGTGATTTGACATTTATGTACCTTATGAAATGATCACCACACTAAGTCTAATGACCACCTGTCACTATGAAAAGTTATAAAAAATATTGACTATATTCCCCTTCACCTTTCACACACATCCGCACACCTTCTCTGGCGATCATCAGTTTGATCTCTGATTCTATGAGTCTGCTTTGTTTTGTTTTTAGATTCCATGGATAAGTGAAGTCATAGAGTATTTGCCTTTGTCTGCCTTATTGCAGTTAGCATAATATCCTCTAGGTCCATCCACATCGTTGAAAATGGCAAGATTTCATTCTTTTTTATGGATAACTAATATTCCTGTGTGTGTGTGTGTGTGTGTGTGTGTGTGTGAGCGCGCCATCTTCTTTATCCATTTATGTATTGATGGACACCCAGGTTGCTTCCATATCTTGGGGATTGTAAATAATGCTGCAGTGAACATGGGGTTGCATATGTCTTTTGAAATCAGTGTTTTGTTTTCTTCAGATAAATACCCACAAGTGGAATTCCTGGGACAAATGGTAGTTCTATTTTTGTTTTGTTGAGGAACTCTGTTTTCAGAATTCTCCATTCTGTTTTCATAGTGGCTGCACCAAGTTATAATCCTACCTACAGCACATGAAGTTTCGCTTTTCTCCACATCCTTGCCAATTGTTTGCTGGCTCTTTGATGATGGCCGTTCTGACAGGAGTGAGGTGGTATCTCATTGTGGTTTGGTTTGCATTTCCCTGACGATTGATGATGTTGACCATCTTTTCATATGTCTGGTGGCCATCTGTGTGTCTTCTCTAAAGAAATATCTATTGGATATATAATTTTTTAATATCTTCTCCCACTCCGTAGATTGTCTTTTGTCTTGTTGATGGTTTTCTTGGCTATGCAGAGGCTTTTTTGTTTGATGTAGTCTCATTTATTTTTACTTTTGTTTCCTTTGCTGGAGGGGACACGTCCAAAAAGATTACTAAGACTGATGTCAAAGAGTTTACTACATATATTTCCTTATGATTCTGTGGTTTTCAATCTTATATCTAAGTCTTTATTCCATTTTGAGTTTATTTTTGTATATGGAGTGACAGAGTGGTTCAGTTTCATGAGGGTTTTTTGCATGTATCTGCCCAATTTTCCCAAGCCAACTTAAAATATATATATATTTTATTTATGTATTTTTAGACAAAGGGGAAGTGAAGGAGAAAGAGAGAGAGAAACATAAATGCGTGGTTGCCTCTCACATATCCCCCACTGGGGACCTGGCCCACAACCCAGGACTGTGCCCTGACTGGGAATTGAACCGGCCACCCTTTGGTTCGCAAGCAGGCACTCAATCCACTGAGCCACACCAGCCAGGGCCCAACCCTACTTATTGAAGAGACAGTGATTTTTCCATTGCATATTCGTGCTTCTTTTTTTGTCATTTAATTAACTATATATTCTGTACTCTCTATCCTGTTCCATTGATCTATATGTCTCTTTTAATGGCAGTATCATGCTATTTGGATTATTATAGCTTTGTAATATGGTTTGAAATGAGGGAGTATAACTTCTTTCTCAAGATTGTTTTGGCTATTTGTGGTCTTTTATGGTTTGATATAAATTTTAGTATTTTTTTCTAGTTCTAAGAAGAATCTCATTGGTATTTTGTTAGGGATTGGGTTGAATCTGTACATTTCTTCAGATAGTAAGGACATTTTGACTATACTAATCCTTCCAATCCATGAGCACAGTATATCTTTCCACGTATTGGTTTCCTCTTCCATTTCTTTCTTCAACATGCTTAGTTTTTAAAATATGATTTATTTCATTAAGTAATACACAAACTTGATTTTAAAAACAACTTGTTAATGGGGAGTTGTCAATGAGTACAGTTTCAGTTGTGCAAGACGAGAAAATTCTGGAGCGTGGTTGCACAACAACGTGAAAGTACTTAACATGACTGAACTCTACACTTAAAGATGGTTAAGATGGTAAATTTGTGTTATGGGTATTTTACCATGTTTTTAAAGAATCTCCAAGCAAGTTGTCTTAAGTTTTACGTACTTTTGCTGTAAAACATTTGGGCTGCCCAAATCTTTTTTGTAACAAGTCTACTTACAAATTAATATATAAGGCTCCTACAGTCCCGCCATTCCATTTTGTCCATCTGATATTGGTACACAGAGTCCACATTTGCTTCTATATGCTTAAGTGTTCTTCACGGACACAGAGCTACAATTGCAGTATGTATTTACAGCCAAAGGATTCTTTTACATGCATTATGGTTCTTCATCTGCCTCAGGGTTTCAGTACCTCAAAGGAACCCTGTCTAGACAGAGGTCAGTGCTCAGGCCTGGGCGGCTCATTTATGCTCCTCGTTGCCAGGATTTTCCTATCAGAGTAGCACCCCCTGTATGAATTGTGCGGCACATGCTGTGCTGCAGAGAATCATGGGAAAGGAAGTTTATGTCTTTGGAGCAATGTCCTCTAGCTCTGATTTCTTCAAATTTATTAAATATGAGAAAACAAGGTTGAGGTCAAAACCCACGTGGTCCAGTCTGCACAAAGGGTATTTCTCAACAAAACTGTGCTGAGAGCATTGTGCTGACAAGAAGTCATGGGGACATTATCAAAGCAACTTTGAGATGCTGCTTACACCTGCCGTGTGCCCTTCCGTAAGTACCTCTGGCTTCACTGGGTGCTTACGCGCTGCTCACACACACAGCTGGCTTGAGTTGTGCCAGGAATCTGTTTAATTGTCTAACATGATTTAAAGCTTCTCAGGAAATTCAGGTGATTATTTCAAGCAGCAGGGATTTCTTATAAAATGGCTGAGGGGATTCAAAAATCAGAAACACAACAACACTTGGATCGTTTTTGAAGTGCATCTATTTTTGTTTTCTGCCTGAGATCAAAATGCTCTCGGCAAAGTCTGTCCCTGCAATAATGAATACCTGAAGTCATGGAGTCCAAGAGAAAGCAGGGATCCCAGAGTGCTAGCGACTAAGACAGGAAACAGAAATCCAAATGTGACTATTTGCCTGTGATTACCTGGGCAAATGAGGCCTTGAACAAAGTAGTACTTTCCTCAGATGGAAAAAAAAATCCAGGCATTTACTGATAACTGCTTACCTCACAGTAGTGCTTGGCTGCAACAGCAACTTTGCAAATGCATGAGAAGTCACAGAGGTTTCTGCATCTGCAAATTAAATGTTTTTAGAGGTTTTTCTAAACACAGCAAAAACATTGTCTGAATATTTACTATGAAGAAATTTGGCCTCTCAGATGGATTTTAAAAGTCTGTTAGTTTACTAAGATTCCGTGTCTTTCCATTCCTACTTATGTGTGTTAGAGAGGAAATCAACAGATGAAGCCACGAAATCCATCACGTATTTTTACACTTACTCATTCGAACTATTTGGTGAGTCCTTGATTTTTGTTTCCCTTCCCACACTCCCCCCCCCCTACTTTTTTTTGGCTCATTGTGAATAGTTCTATCATCAGATGTCTTCGAATAGCCAGCCACATTTGACCCCTGGAATTAGTTTGTTAAGCATTCAGGTGTTTGGGGCTTTCTTGTTTTCATTTTTTGATAAGTATTTCTCAATTTATTCTGTGCCCTAGCATATTCAAAGCAGATAATAATAGAAAGTACTTCATATTGTGTCGGGCACAATTCTTAGCATTTTAAATAAATTAACTCATTTAGTCCTATAGCTCCAATCGTCATCTCGCAGAGAAGGAAGCAGAGACACAGGCTGCTTAAGGAACTGCTCCAGTTTTCCAGGTAGTGAGTGGGAGAGCTGGGAGGGGATCCCAGGCCTCCCTCTCGTCCCACACACTGGACTCGCTGCCTGGAGGGCCCAGCAGTGGTGTGCCGGGGAAGTTTAACAACCAGTTCTCAAAGAAAAAGAGAGTCCTCATAGTTATCAGCCTTAGCTAACGAACATTCATGGTTCATTACCCTCTGGCTGATTTCAAGCCACCGGTGGGAACTCACCTGGCTCCCAAACTTTTGAAAATGGAATCACTGGCTTTCATGCACCAACACAGCATTACATCTCTCTATTGTCGGCAGCAATGTCTGAGGGGCGGTCTGTGTGCTGGCTTCAGCCACCTTTGCAAGATATTCCCATGACTGGACATCTAGGGAGACTTTCCAGGGAGAACTGGCTGCTTCTGCCCCTGCCTCCTGCCTCCTTAGCCATTGCAGACCCTCTGTGAC
The DNA here is from genome assembly GCA_004026765.1 of Micronycteris hirsuta. Lineage (NCBI taxonomy): Eukaryota > Metazoa > Chordata > Mammalia > Chiroptera > Phyllostomidae > Micronycteris > Micronycteris hirsuta. The sequence continues at coordinate 43,747 of PVJI01008281.1, read as the reverse complement.
CGCCTTCCTGCTGTGCCCAGAGTCAGAAGCAGGCCAGCCCGGCACACTCCCAGGTCAAGCATAGGTGGGCAGCTTACTGGGGGCAAATAAACACACAGAAAAATGAATGCCTGTGCCAAGGCAGCTAGTTAGTTTATGGCGGACCCAGGGCTCTTGAGCAAAGGAAATTTACGTAAGAGTATTTATAGGATGGGTATGAATACGCCCTCACCCTCCTTGCTGATTTTCACTGATGCCTGACCTTAGTGCACTGGCACTGAACTATCGGAGAGGTGTACGCACAACAGGGAGAGATGATGGCCTCTTTGACCAAGGCTCTGTGGAGGACCACATGGTTCCATTCTGATGCTAAGGCTTTTACTCTGATCCCTTGGAAATTGGCCTTGTGGCATTCACATTGTATCTCAGTACAGCTTTTCCTGGACTGGGCCATAGCTTTGTTTGATGTCCACAAGGTCCTTAGGAATAGCTTACATCAACACGAATTGAATCAGCCCGTGAGTTTTCTGAGGGCAGGGAATGGGAGGTTGCTTGTGGCAGCTTCTGTGGAGATCGCAGCCACACAAAAAGGGAATGTGGGGTGAAACACATGAGAAAGCCAGAGTAGGCTTTTAACATTTTTATTTTCATTTTTGCTTTGTTTGTTGGGTGTTTTTGCTGCTAAGGGGGAATTTTCCTTGTGTTCTACCATCAGTTACTTCTCTGTTTTCATGTTATACTGCTTACAGTGACGTGAGGGGCAGGAACTGCTTTGATGCTGTGAATGGGTGGGCAGGGCCTCACCTGCATGCAGGCCCTTGAGGCAGAAAGTGACCCTCTTCATCATTCCTTCTGTGCCCTGGCCTGGTTCCATCCCCGTGGCTGGGCACCTTCATAGCTGCTGCTGAGGCTGGATGGTCTTGTTACACCTCTCTCTGCTTCCAGAGGGTCCTCTCTGAGCTCCAGACAGAATGATTAATGGCCCCTTGAGCCAACCCTAAAGACTGCAGAGACAAATATACCTCGTTCATGGGGAAAAAAAAACAAGACATATATTATCTAGAAAAAATGAGACGGCTAGCGAGCTATTTTGTTGGATATTTATCAGTGTTATTCTTTATTGTAGGACTTTATTTGGTTTTTATATACATATATGCTTATATGTATATATCTCTTTTTAAATATATACATATATAGTATATAGACACACACTTTAGTTTTAAAAAAACAAGAAGAAAGCACTAGATGCTAGAATTCAGGGATAGCTTTTCTTACATTATTTTTCTTATTACAAAAGTTAGAGAAGCCTTAAATAGAAGTAGATATAAGCAAAAAAACAAAATAAAATGATCTGTATTTCTTTAATCACTCAAATAAACTCCTTCTAACAATTTATTATATGAGGTCTGTCCAGAAAGTATCCTGCCATGCACTATGAAAAACAGAGACATTTACTGAAGAAGATACAAGACACAAGAACAACTGTCCACAGGACAATGAAGTGTCGGTCCCTCAAAGCAGGCACCTTGGGACCCCACACAGTTCTCCCAGTCTCCGTCTGCTGCTGCGCTGGATTTTCCTGAATCTCACTGATGGTCTGAAATCTTTTCCCTTTCAAAGGTGATTTTAGTTTTGGGAAAAGCCAGAATTCGCAGGGTGCCATATCTGGGCTGTAGGGAGGCTGAGTTACCATGGTGATTTGAGTCATCCGAGTGATACATGAGTGGGGGCACTGTCGTGATGAAGCTCCAATCACCAGGTGCTCACAGCTGTGGCTTTCTGAATCATCTGAATAGTTTTCAGAGGAATGTCCAAGTTTAACACAAAAGCTGATGCAGATTCATTGCTTCGTTTGCTCAGTCATTTTAAATGCAATGGCCACACAGTACACATGCTCACTCAATAGCATCTACCTCCCACACTGACTAATACAGTGAAGTCGTCATTGTTCACACATACACATTCTAGTCCACTCTCCTTGGCTGCCAGGATACATCAATGTCCTGCAAATTGTTCTCATTGTATTAACAATGGCTGGACTTTTTCCAGACAGACTTTGTGTATCTTTCCAGTTATTTGTTAATGAGCACAGAAACATTTCTTTAAGCAATTAGGATTATATTGTGTACACAGTGTTAAAATTGATTTTTATCAATATATTGTGTGGATTAAACAGGATAATTTATTTTTAAAAAAAATTAAACATACTGCTCAATAGTTTCCACTAAATGTGAGCTGTTATAGTTAGTCATCATTATGTTCTTTCTATATCGAATATCATTACCTATTTTATTTCTACTTATAAACAATCCTATAATGAACATTTTTATGGATAAATCCTTTCACACAGTGATTACTGTTTTTTAAATTATATTCCTGGGAGGAGAATTGCTGAATCAGAGGGTATCCACGTATTCTCTAAATGACTCTTTATTGAGCCTTTGCTGTTTGCCAGCAGCTATCTGAGGAATCACAAATAACCAGCAAGATAACAAGACATACATGGTACCTGCTGTGGTGGAGCTAACACTCCAGGGAAAGAGAAAACAATTAAACAATTACCGGGAACTCAAAGAAAAACACATTTGGTTAATAAACTATTGAAAAGATGTTTAACCTCCCTAGTAGGAAGGAAAATGCAAGTTAAGATAACAATGTGGTGCCACTTTACACCATTAAATTGACAATATAAACCAACAAAAGCCAACAGTCAGCTAAAGTGGAGAAGAGGTAGGTGTTTCTGGATTCATATTACTGGATGAAATGTGAAATATTCTTACAGCCTTTTAGGAAAGTATCTGGCCACCTCTATAAAAAAATAAAATGCACATGTATATAAACTCAGTACTCTAGGGAATTTCTCCAACAGAAATAGTATTTAAGAACATGCATTTAAAGGGAATAAAAATATGCCTCCCAAAATATGACATTTTAGCATGAGGATTATTCTAAGCTGGAGAAGTCATAGCAGGAACTCTCTGTCCTCTCCTTTTTTGCTTTGCAGCAAGAGAGAAATTTCCATTTTTAAGAGCATTCCCTCTCCCCTCTCCCATAGCAGGAAGAAGAGGTAATTCATCACTGGAGACAGCACTAACTTGAGTCTGCATACGTAACCCTTACTAAGCTAATCATTATCTTGCATTAATTTCCCCTACATATTTACCTTCCTATAATTTACTACTGCTAGAAGTGAAAATCCCCCTTTCCTTTATCTTGTCACTTCTCCACATTTTATCACCCAGTGTTAAAATGGTATGTAAGTCTGGGACCTAATCACCTCTTTGGATTTTCCTTTCTCTACTGTGAAATTCCTGTGTGCATGTGTAATGAACTTTTTCTCCTTTTCATTTGTCTTTTATTAGTTTCATTTGCAGGCCCCAGGAAATGAAACTTAAGGGAGAGGAAAAGGGTTGTTGTTTTTTTCTCCCCTATACATTCAACAACTATGTATTAGAATATTGCTCATGGAAACAAAGAGATCAAAAAAGGAATTAGAAATTCTAGTCAACATGGAGCCCTGGCTGGTGTAGCTCAGTGGATTGAGTGCGGGCTGGGAACCAAGCGGTCCCGGTTCGATTCCTAGTCAGGGCACATGCCTGGGTTGCGGGCCAGGTCCCCATGATGGCCATGTGAGAGGCAACCATACATTGCTGTTTCTCTCCCTCTCTTTCTCCCTCCCTTCCCCTCTCTCTAAAAAAAAAATTAAAAAAAAGAAATTAAAAAAAAAAGAAATTCTAGTCAACATGGAGGCATAGGTAGACATGGGTTGCCTCCTCACATTAACCACAAGAATTACAACTAACCTAAAAAAAAAAACCCACCCAGAACTGCAAGAAAATCAAACTGTATGGAAGTCTGACAACCAAGGATTTAAAGAAGCAACATTCATCTGGACAGGTAGGAGGGGTGAAGTCACAGAGACAGGAGGAGATGTGGTATGACATGGAGAGGCAGTGGAGGCAGTGGCAATGGAAAGGGCCATCCCACATTTATGCATGGTTGATAAAAACTAGGAGGGATATCTGGGGAGTGAGCAATCCTAGCCTCAGGCCAGACCTCAGCCCAGGTTTCCAGTGCTGGGAAGATAAAGCCCCAAAACCTCTGGCTATAAAACCAGTGCGAGTTGAGACAGCAGAAGAAACTGTGAGTTTCTCAGGAGAGTCTGTTTAAGGACAAGGACTAAGAATGTACACAACCCCACCCACTCAGGGAATCACCACCAGGGCAACAGCTAGAAGGGTGCCAGTCGCATATGGGAAGTGCATGAAATGACTAGAAACTGGTGAATGCCAGACAAACCTACAGAAGCCAGGCAGCAGTATTTTCTCCTCTCCAAACCCTCCCCCGCCACAAAGCCACAAACCAGTGAAGCGATTACCCAACCCTGGCAAATACCTAAGGCCCTGTCCCCATACAGTTTAACAGATATGATAAGATAGGGAGTCAAAACAGCTCTACCTAATACACAGAAACAAACACAGGGAGGCTGCCAAATTGAGGAGACAAAGAAATATGGCCCAAATGTAAGAACAGAACAAAACCCTAGAAAAAGAACTAAACAAAATGGAAACAGCCAACCTATCAGATGCAGAGTCCAAAAGACTACAGATCAGAGTGCTCAGAGAACTCACTGAGTATGGCAAAAACATAAGGGAAGAAATGAAGGTTACACTAAGTGAAATAAAGGAAAATCCACAGGGAACCAACAGTGAAGGAAAGGAAGCCAGTTTTCAAATTAATGATTTGGAATGTAAGGAAGAAATACACATTCAACAAGAAAAGAAAGAAGGAACAAGAATTTAAAAAAAAAATAAGAGTATAAGAAGACTATGGGGCATCTCCAAACACACCAACATTTGAATCATAGAGATGCCAGAAGGAGAAGAGGAAGAGCAAGAATTTGAAAACTTATTTGAAACAATAATGAAAGAAAACTTCTGTAATTTGATGAAGGAAATAGAGATACAAGTCCAGGAAGCACAGAGAATCCCAAACAAGTTTGGCCCAAAGAGGACCACACCAAGACACATCATAATTAAAATGCCAAAAGTTAAAGTTAAAGAGATAAAGATAAAAGCAGCAAGAGTAATGCAGAAGAGTGACCTACAAAGGAGTTCCCATAACACTATCAGCTGATTTCTCAAAAGAAACTTTGCAGGCTAGAAGGGACTGACAAGAAGTATTCAAAGTGATGAAAAGCAAGGACCTACAACCAAGATTATTCTATCCAGCAAAGCTATCATTTAAAATGGAAGGGCAGATAAAATGCTTCCCAGATAAGGTAAAATTAAAGGAATTCATTATCACCAAACCATTATAACAAAATGTTAAAAGAAAATATTTAAGAAGAAGAAGAAGATCAAATCTATGAACATTAAAATAATAAACTCAAAACTATCAACAACTGAATCTAAAAAAAACAAAAACAAACTAAGCAAACAAGCAAAACAGGATAAGAATCATAGATATGGAGATCATTTGGAGGGTTATCAGCTGGGAGGGTGAAGAGGGAGAATGAGGGAAAAGTTGCAGGGATTAAGAAACATAAATGGTAGGAACAAAATAGAGGCATGTTAAGATTAGTATAGAAAATGGAAAAGCCAAAGAACTTATACGTACGACCCATGGACATGAACTAAGGTGGGGGGATTGCTGAAAGGAAGGGGGTTACTGGGCAGAGGGGGGAAAAGAGGGAAAAATTGGGACAAATGTAATAGCATAAAAATATACCAATAAAATATGCTTTAAGATGAATTATAATGTAGCCACTCCATGGGAATTTTTATGCATACATTATTTCTCATATTGATATTATCCCATATATGTGATATTATATGTATTTATAACACATATAAAGAAATTAGGGTAAATTAGATTAGAAATATCCATGTAATGTGAAGAAGAAGGAGGAGGAGGAGAAGGAGAAATGTTTTAGAGTAATGAAAATGTATGATTTTCTTTCCGTGAAAAACAAGCCAGAAAACTCATAAATATATGTATAGGCTTGTATTTTTATATGACCAAGGAGAAATGTGTGTACAGATACCTAGCACACTGTTAATATTGGTTAGTGTTGGAAGATGGGATTGGATAGATGATTAGCTTCTTTCTTTTACACCTTATTGTGTTACTTCTGTAGAGTATCAAATAAAAATAATTTTAACAATTAGCAGGTAATATTAATAAAAGACTACAGAGAAAATTTATTGAGGGTGTTCCAGGAGCTTTTAGCAGATGCACCTAGCACTCCTCCAACTTCGATACATATCCCCCACCTGCAGGGCTAGCGATAGACCAGATCGCTCTCTGGGAATAAGGAGGCTATGTATGGGCATGTGGAATGAGCCATGGCCATAATTACTGGTCATTGTTTTTACACTGTGAGATATTTTTCACTTGCATATATTTCCATTTCTTGGGTTTACTTTAGTTAATGAAAGAATTCTGACAGAAGCACAGAAATTAAAACAGATGATGTGTTGTTCAGAAAAGGGGGTGGCTTTTAGTTCTGGAGCATTCCACTCTCTGATCCTCAAGTCTTTCATCTGTATGGTGGGCCCCTTCCCATTACCCACGCTGCAGACTTGTCTACAGGATCACATGACAAAAAATGTATGAAAATGCCTAGCAGAAAACCTGGCACAAGGTGAGCCCTCCAAACATGTTACTTGGTCCGAATCTGCCCACTCAGTCTCACGGAGCTGTCATAAAGAACAAAGGAGGAACAGATGTGAGGGCACTTTGGAGAGTGTGAGGTGTGATACAAAAGTGAGGCAATAAGAAAGGCAGCTGGAGAGCCAGTGTGAGAACCCGGGGGCCTTGGCTGCACTTCAGTTCTTGGATAAGCTCTTTGCATACTCTCACTGCAAACTGTTTCACCAAGTTCAAGAACTTGGTTACCCCCCTAATGGACAGGAGAATGAGGAACTGGGTAAAGTGAAGTGCTCCAAAGGAATGTCTGGCACAGAGTCCTTATTTCCAGAACTTTCCAGTGCTGGCAAACGTGAGATTGTGCAGTCACTGAGAGACTTGTCAAGGAGATTCAGTGCTAACCGAATACAAAGGGGAAAGTCCCTTGGTGGGCCGCATGAGCTGTTAAAGGCAGTCACAGAAGAGGGTACAATGACTATCAGTTCCAAACAGTTCGCAGGCATTGAGACTTGGCCAGTTACAGAGTTGGAGTGTTTTGGCCAGCTCTGTTGTGTGGGGAAAAGGTGGGAAGACAAAGCTTGTCTCCTAGCATTCTTTGTAGAATGTTCTGTGTGTACCAAGTGTCTCATAGCACAAGGTGAAAATATTTGAAAAGAAAAGGAAAAGTACTGGTTTTTGTTCAAGAAAATGAAGCCTTTGAGTAGCATCTCTTTCCCCCTGTATCCACTTACAACACAGTAAGCATTCCAGAGTTTTTCAAATCCAGCTTTAATTATGCTGCGCAATTTTGTTGTATGCTTTGACCTTGAGGTAGCAATGTGCTTCCAAACAATTTCCAGCCCCAATTCTTCTTAGAGAGGAAATGGAGCTCCTGTGATGGCTTGATATACCCACATATACACCAGCAATGGAATGGGAGCAAGGTTAGGGCACCCTTGGTCTGTAGGTAGCTCAAAGTCAAAGGTCAAAGGATGAGACTGTGTCAAAACATGTACTTTGTTTATGAGATCTGAGGTAACAGTCCTGTCCTGGTCTGCTTCCTCACTTGGTCCTCTTTAATCTGTCCCTTTCTTATTTGATGACCTACTCAGTTAGGTTGTGGTGGAAATTCTGTTAAATAAGTGACCTTAACCAAAATCCCCTTCTGTTCTTACATCCCATGGTCAACATTAACCTTTTAGTGCTTGCTGTTTCTCTTGGCCACAAACATACCAAAGCTTTAGTATAAAAACAGCAGCCACTAATCACAGCTTAGTAGTTTCCTGGGTTTGTGTGAACAAACATTCAGAAAAGATTGAGGGTACTGTGTATTTAACTGCTTATAGAAACATCAGTTGCACAATTCCTACAGGTAGAAAGTCAGCTCTTTTGGGTGATTCTAGGTCTGGTCCTACTGCTGTTTAGAAGGGCTTATAGCTCCACCCCTCCAGGCCTCCTTGTTCTTGTACCCCGCCCCCCCAAACTGTGGAGATTGAATTAGAGGCTTCTATGGTTCTTCTTTTAAAAAATTCTATAAATCCATGATTCTGCTGCCTCAGGCAATAGGTTAGGATTGCCAGATTTAGCAATATTTGAGACTTACTTATTCTAAAAAATTATCTGAAATTCAAATTTAAGTGGGTGTTATGTATTGTATCTGTCAATCCTATAACAGTTAAAATATTGTTGGGAGAAGAGCAGATAACCCTGGCTTTGCTCCTTGCCCGGGCGCCAAGGCCAGGGGACTAGAAGAAGACGCCTGTGAGAATGGCCCCCCTCATCCCATCTCATGGTTCACCCAGCTAGGAAGGGGACCCACTGTCCCAGGCAACTTTTCTCTTATCAAGAACAGGACAGACTAAATCAGTTCTTTACAGGCAGAAAAGCTCAAACATACTTAATTTGGCCTCCTTTCCAATCAGCATTAAAACACAATAAAACTCACCCTGGCCAGTGTGGCTCAGTTGGTTGGAGCATCATCCCGTAGACTGAAAGATTGCAGGTTTGATTTCCGGTCAGGGCACATATCCAGGCTGGGAATTTGATCCCTGGTCAGGGTGCATATGACAAAGCAGACAATCAATATTTTCTCTCACATCGATGTTTTCCCCTCTTCCTTCCTCTCTCTCTAATAGAAAAAAAAAAAAAATGTCGTTGGGTGAGAAAAAAAATCTCCCTTTCACTATAAGGAGACAATTCTCCTCCTCCCCACCCACCCCCCGCCCCGCCCATAGAATTAAATTCTAACACATGACCAAGGAGATAGTTTGCTCCTGAACAAAAAATCTTGGACGTTTTGTGCATGAGAATAAAATTTGCTCTGTGAGTGCCTGTATTCAGCACGTCAGTGAAAATAAGCAGGATTTACCTTACAAAGAAATAGGGAGAAATTACGTGTGTACAGTATTTGATTGCTCATAAATTTTTTTCTTACATTGTCTAATTTAATTTTTATGAGTAACTCAATTAAAGGGGTGTTGTATTAATTACATTTTATAGGTAAGGTATTTGGCCTAGAAATGTTGTTTCTTACTCAGATTCCCCAGCTATGAAATAGTGATTTGCCCAAAGCCCCCAGCTAGTCAGTAAAAAAACAAAAACAAAAACCCAGCTTCTTAACAGTTACTTTGCTCTTTCTGCTCAGCTGCCCTGCTCTGTGAGGACTCTTCTAGAATAGTCCTGCGGAGTTTAGAAAGAGAACTCCAATGCCTCTCCCCACTTACTGTTTCAGGCCTCTCCAGCAAGCCACAACCCAAAGCTTTGAGCGCTGGCTGGTAAAAACCAACCGGGCTGATTAGCTTTATTTCAACAGAGGAGGGGACTGCGGCCCAGATGGCTGAAATTAGAGCCTAGACGTTCAGGCAAGCCACTGCCTGCTTCCTCTGCCTCCAGTGCTCGGGCTGGCTGTGCTCAGCCCTGGTGGCTGGGGAAATACTCGGAGAAGCTTGAATTCAGAGTAGGTAATAAGCGCACACACATTCCCTAGTAGTGGCCTAAGCCTAAGAAAAACAATACACACTCTTCTTTCTCTCTTCTGTTGCTGATATGGGAACACGCCCTTTGTGTGTTTGACTGGTGACTTGTAATAACTCAATTGCCAGTGATCAGATTCACTTCTGTGGTCTCTGGATGGATAGACTACACTGGGTTCCAGGGGTTGTTTGTGCCAGAAAACTGGAAAGTTGACCAGGAGACTTATTATACAAGCCTCCACACTTCTCTGAAAAAGACCAGTTAATATTAGGGGTTTGAATACTAAGTAGCATTGTTTTCTTTTACATGGCTAGCCCAAAACACTTTCCTGTAGCATTTGAAAATATGTCTACTGATTTTATATCTTATTTAATTTTTATTTATTTGTTTAGCTCCTGGAAAATAAATCACTTGCATCCCCTGTTCTCTCTGTGAATAACATTTGTACTTATTCACTTCTACTTTTTATATACTAATATATTTTTGATCACTTACGAAGAAGAATAAAACTGACTGAAACAACATTGGACCAATGACTTGAAGAAAATCCATCCTAACTGAGATGATGGGTGACTGTTTAGTTTCTTCTTTCCCTCTCATAAATATAAAATCCCTTTTTAAAAAAAGTAAAAAAATGATAACAGAAAGGAAATCTTCATTGCCCAAGCCTACACCTAAACCCAGTCTCCCCAACTGCCTGAAACTGCCTGACAGTCTCTTCCCTTTCTAGCTGTTGACAAACAACGCACATTTACATAATTGAGATAATTAAGGGCAGTGCCAGGTACTGTTATCACACAGTCTTCCAGTCCGGGGACTGCCAATTTCCGCTCCCTTCTAACTGCCTGAAGGCATGGAGATTAACACCTACAAAGTGTGGTGGCTTGAATATAGATGAGGGGAGAGAACAGGCTGCTTCCTTTGATTAAAACATTAGAAGAATAATTATTACAATAGTGAAATGGCTTCAGCCTTCTGTTAAGATGTTTTTTCCTCCTCCAGTTTAGTATGTATCTATGACATTTTTTTTTTATTTCTCCATATGGCAAATTACTGTCATTGAAAATCATATACTTCAAGTTGAGAACATTTTGTATGGATTGAGTTAGTGGTCCCCAAGACGGGGGTAATTTTCATCGTTACAGAGGAGAGGAGCATATTACTTCTGGAGATCCAGCAGGCATTTTATTAAACAATTGTACCAGCTGGAAACAAATTATTGCCTTTATTCTAAACTACCATTTAGACATCGAATGTTTTCATTTCAGTGGGAAATAAGTCTTGGGATCCGCTAGGGCTCTCATGTTGGTGGATTTCTTCCCAAGCCAACCTAGACCTAAATCGTGACCAACATTGACGCTGGCGGCGGCTATTTTTACACTGAGGCTGCTGTGACTGCTTTTAACTCAGGAGCTGATTCCACTATCACTGTTTCCTCTAAGGCTCTGGAATATTTATGAAGGTGTTCAGGGAGGAAGACACACATATTGGGCAAAATCCAAATGCAGTCTTCAGCCCTGATTCCTACAAAATTATTCCGCGTGCACTCTTGCAGAAGCCAGTGGGTCCCCCTAGGGTAAGGGACAAGGGATGGGCACCACGTTTTTGCAAAGGTTGGAGAAATGCTGGCCGTTGTTTCTAAGGGCCGTGTGATGCAGAGCTTGGGTCTGTTCTTCGGGAAAAACAAAACAAAACAAAACTAGAATGTTCTGCTAAAAGTAGCACAGGCCATGTTATCAGCTAATATGTCCACTCTGTATAGTTAGTGGGAAAATAAAGTGTGTCCGGACAGTGTAATTTAGAAGGGTGGAGACAGCCATATAATTTCCAGGGCAGAGAAAACAGTGCTCTTTGGTGCATTTTTGGTGGAACTCATCTGTTTTGGCAGTAATTTCCAGCTTCTTTTTTTTTTCTATGCATAGTCATTTTTTTTTTTTTTTGTAATGGAAAATTACAGCACAAGACCCTGAAAGTTGAGAAGTGGCTACTGAGAACACTTCCTATTGCTTTCTTGCTAGAATTTGCTTACTGCAGCCGTCTTGCTGGTTACCTGTTTATCACTAAAACTAAGTGCCTTCCTGTCAGAAACTTAATTGAATTGGGATCATTCAAATCCCAGGGGAAAGTGCATTTTGGTCATTTCATTCCTTCAAAATGTGCTGTGCCTTTTGACCTAATTGATTAAAAAAAAAAAAAAAAAAAAAAAAGCCTTCCATGTAATTGTGCAAGTCAGGAGCCCAGATAATTTTCTCAACCAAATTGTCCTCCCCAGAACTCCCCCAGGGTCCAGCCGCTCCCTTGTAGTTTCTCAAGCGAGACAGAAGTCAACCTTGGGTAAATAAGCAGCTTTTTTTTTGTAGATGATGAAACTGAGACAGAATTAAAATATTGTACAAAATTAATGGGGAGGCAGGAATAAGGGAGGTTTGCACTTGAGATTACAGACACAAGAGATTAGCCAGATAGAATCTCACTTCAGTAGTGCAGAAACTGAGAGGTGTTCTCACTGTTTTGAGCAGTGAGAGAATGGAGCTGAGGGCGGTAGCACTACCTTAATTCCTTCACCACGAAGCACAAGCCACATTCCTGGTGAAGGTTTGTGACCACCTCCAACTCCACTCACTTTGGTTGGTTGGTTGGTTCGTTTTGTGAAAAGACTTTTTCTCCCCACCTGTCATTCCTCCTCCTACCCCAACAATGCCCCTCTCTGACACCGAGGGAGGTGCTTTTGAATCAGAAGAGCTGAAATCAGGTCTGTTTAGAAGGCCTGATATGAGGTCTTGGTACATGGAGGAAGAGAATTGCAGCTGCTTCATGTGAGAGATCTCTCTCTCTTGCTCTCTCTCTCTCTCTTTCTCTGTGCATTTGAATTTTAACAAAAATACATTTTAGCCCAGCTGGTATAGCTCAGTGGATTGAGCGTGGGCTGGGAGCCAGAGGATCCCGGTTCGATTCTTAGTCGGGGCACATGCCTGGGTTGCGGGCCAGGTCCCTGGTGGGGGCCATGTGAGAGGCAACCATACGTTGCTCTTTCTCCCTCCCTTCTCTTCTCTCTGAAAATAAATAAATAAAATCTTTAAAAAAATTTTTTAAAAATTAAGGGTTTTTTTAGTTAATTTCCCATGCTGCTAAACAAATTACCACACACTGGTGGCACAGATTCATTCTCCCATAGTTCTGGAGGCTAAAACTCTAAAAACCAAGGTGTCAGCAGGGCCATACTCCCCTAAGGGCTCTAGGGAAGAGTCTGCTCCTTGCACCTTCCAGCTTCTGGTGACTTTCAGCATACCTGGGCTTGTAGCTGCATCACTCCAATCTCCACCTCCGTCTTCACAGCCCCTTCCCTTCTGTGTGGCTCTGTTCAGCATACTTGTCATTAGACTTAGGGTCCACCCACATAATCCATAACAATCTCCTCATCTGAAGATCCTTAATTACATCTGTAAATCCCTTTGTCAAATAAGGTCACATTCAGAAGTTCTGGGGATTAAGAGATAGATGTATTTGGTGGTGGTGGGGAACCGTCTAGCCCACTACAGTACCCAAAATGGACTGTTTTCTCACAGGAAGATGTTTGGAAATAAATGCAATATAAATGTATTTCTTTCTTTTATGTCCCTTAATTTGTTCCAGAAATGTTTTAAGGTAGATTCATAAGGTCATCCATTATTTATGAAGAGAAATGTTGTGTATTGTAGATGTGGGTTGTTCTCACAGACATGCTCTATGGTCTCAGGATATGGCAAGCCTTGGCAGTACCTCCCAGCACAAGGGGCGCTGACTCACAAAAGCAGGGAGAGGATGCTTCTGCTTCTGTCTTGCTCATGTGCTATCAAGGACCTTGTTATCCCAGTTTTGCCTCATCTATTGGTAAGCTTCTCCCACAATCTCTTTCAAAGGCAATAATTCTCAATCTTCCTGCAACTGTAGACACTCCCTAACTGCGTGTTGACTCCTGTTCCTTAACGGAGGTTAAGGGGAGAAATGTCCTCAACATCCCAGAATTTTCCCTGGTAAGGTAGCCACAGATTAAGAGACAGAGCACCTCAACTGACTAACATACACTCCTTTGCCTTGCAAGAGGCAGTACAGCCAGCAAACTTAAGTGAGACATGGTGACTGAGTTGTAAACCAAAGCCACGTTCCCTTCCTCCATGTGCTTCTTGCCCCTATGCCTTGAAGCTCGTATGCCATTCCTGTCTGGCACATCTTCTTTCACAAGGGAAACGTTATCAGTAAACGGAGTCAGGATCCCAGGTAGGGTAAAGTCACATCTTTAACTCTAGCTCTCCACAACCTTGTCCAAGTGTGTTGGTCCTGATTCTTGAATTTGGTGATACAGGGTGATTGCAACGTTTACTCAGGCCTTGAGCAGTTTGCATGTAGGATGCAGACATTTTGGGGTTCCCAATCAAAAGGCCAACATTAGATCAACAAAACCTCTCTCAGGGACACTCACGTTTTTGATTGACTCAATGTAACACACTATTTGTAATTGGCATCTGGTATCCTAAAAAGGAGTATTTCTTCAGAAACTACGGACGATAGCCAAACCCATACTGCATCTTGGCTAGGTCCTGTGCCCTCTGCTAAAGAGATTACAAGGGAAAAGAGACCTAGCCATCAGCTTGGATTGTAACCAATCAGATTAACAGTTCCTTCTAGGGCTGAGAAAAAGCAGAGGCAGATGCAGTCGGGGACGAGCCAAGTACATTTCCCTCTCCATTCCTGTCAGTTACCTTGGGTGGATTGAACTTGGGTCTAGGGTGTATTGTCCCTGTTTCACTCAGTTATCACTCTGCTGGGCCAGGGTTTGATCAAAACTCCATGCTCTGTTTTAGGTGAGCTGCCATGGGGCCTCAACCTGTCTGATATCTCTGTCCAGCACTACTTCTCTGAAACGTCTTCTTCTCTGCAGCTTGCATTGATGCTTAGAGAAGTATCTTTTAGACCCTGGCCCAAGATGCATGAGGTTTAAGAGTTGCTTTGACAAGAGGAATAAGAGATGTGGTTCGGAAAACTCAGCATGCTATAATCCCCTCTGGGAAATTCATAATAAATATTAAAAGCCTCCTTAACCTTCGTTAATGTGGAGTTTTCCAAACTCATCTGACTCTAGAACTACTCTTTTACATAATACCAATTAATAGAGGTGTCCGAATCTCCACTGTATAATTTTCTAACTGTTGGCATTGACCAGTTATTAGTGCGCCTCAATCGCCTTAAATACAAAATGTGTATACACAACTCTGGCCCGTATCTACCAGGGTTGGGAGTAACAAAGATGTCTGAGCAAGCACTTCTGAAATAAGAACAGGCTGTTCAAAAATAGTAAAGTGTATGTACATCTGTAACAGGATTATGGCCCACAGACTGACTGTGTCCCATTTCCTGATTTGTAAATAAAGTTTTATTGGAACACAGCTATGTCTATTTGTTCACATATTGTCTATGGCTACTGTTGCCATGCCATGGCAAATTGAGTTGTTGCGACAGAGACCATGTGGCTCAGAAAGCCCCAAATTTTCATCATGTTGTCCTTTATAGGACAAGTTCACTAACCCCTGATTTATAGTAAGAAATAAGGGTATGCTATGTCTGGGGGAGCAGGGGTGACAGAGGTGGCTCTGCTTCCCTTGGGAAACTGGGCAGTGGACTTACAGCAAAGCTCTGACCTGGGTTCTTGTCTCAGGGCCCAGGTGGTGCTCTTTCCCTCACCAGGTGGCTCAGGCGGTAAGGTCTCCAGGCCTAGCACGAAGGTGGCAAAATAAGTACACATAGACTTTCTTCACGTAATAACTTTGGTGACGAACATGCCTGGACACTTGTAGCAAATCCTGGAAGGTTGCCCAGTCCATGCTGAGTAGAAAGAAGAGCCAAAGAACATGCAGCTCGAGGCCTTTGGAAAGGGCAGCGTGACAGTTTGTCTCGAATACACTCCTGAACATTGTAGCTGAGAGCATAGTGTTTCTACGAGTTTTGAAAATCATTAGGGACCAGGGACAGGTATTCACTTGCAAGAGCAATTCTCAAAAGATGAACAGAGCATTGAAACATCACGGCGACACTTCCAAACATTTATCCTTAGGTCCCCTCTGGTGTGCGGGCTGCTGTCAAGGATCGCGGGTCCCCACTCTCAGACTGGCCGGCACGCGCTGAGGTCAGCGTTCCAAAAATCCATCGCAGTGATTTTCTGCAGCTCAGCACTCTAAACTCGGCTGCTTCGCATTCACAGACTGAGTACGCAAACAGCGAAACACAAAAACAAGGGGGCAGTTCCTGGAAAGAAGAATGTTCTCCACTTAGTAGGTGGGTGAGTAGCATGATAAGAGCCTTAACACCAGGACCCAGATTGTGGTGGTATCACTAAGGCCCCTGTTTCTGGTCTTCGCAGTCACGAGCTGCTAACAGCATCTGGCATCCATAACTCTTGGTTGAGGAATGCTTGCAGGGCTATTTGTGGAGCCTATCTCTGAGAACACACTTAAGACACCTCATATATTTCCAGCCTTCCTCCCCACCATGCGTGGGGGCGTAGGCTGTGATTATGTTTATGATGGGGAGGGATGAAATGTTTTGGAGAGTCACCATGACATTTCAATGCTCTGTTAATCTTTTGAGAATTGCTCTTGCAAGTGAATACTTACTGCTCGTCCCTAAGGATTTTAGAAAACTCATAGAAACGGAGTAAAAAATCACAACTTGGAGTTGGGCTAGCTAATTACCCTTCTGCCTATTTTCCCCTGCAGAGCAGTCCACTTTCCTTAGCAATTTAGAGGCAAATGGACTTTCCTCCTGCTTGGATTTCAAGTCCTCCTGCAATCTGGAAACAGTTTCATTCCCCATGACTCTTTGGCCTTCCACGGCAGGCAGGTGGATGCATTGCTGTCCCTGAGTACCCCGCCTTCATCTTTCTCCTGGAATGCGTCCATGCCCTTCCCCTCTCCTCTTGCACCCTGTTTTCACGAGGCCTTTCCTGACAACTCTAAGCCCGTTCTCTGAACTCCCTCAGAACCTACCCTGTATGCTGCTTAAATTACATATGAGGTTTAATTGGTATGATTATTTAGAGTACATGTTAAAAAGTAAATTTTACTCTCTTCTCTCCAGCAAGAACATCAACTTCTTGAACGTAGAAAGCATCTACTTCATTCGAATCTACCCTTCCAGTCTAACCTCATGGTTAGTGTATGATGGCTTGTCAGTAAATGCTGCTGGAAATGGAGGGAGGTTTTTAGGGGCCTCTTTGTCTACTAAATTTGGAAAAATGGACACATTACAGAGGAGTTTCAGCTAAAGAGTGCTAGCTGCATTCACCCTAGGACTCAGATGCATCCAGAAAGCCAAGGGTAGGCCCACCAGGACCATTCTGCATTTGATCCAAAGAGTGTCTCGGGAAGGAACCTACCCTCAGGGAGAACAGAGTAGAGGGTCTTGATATTTGGACAAGGCCTGTAGGCCAACAAGGGACAGGAGGGGTTTATTCGTTTCCTGGGCTGCTGTAACAAAGTGCCACAAGCCGGGAGGTGGAAAGCAACAGGAATTTGTTCTCTCATAGTTTTGAAGGCTAGAAGTCCAAAATCAAGAGTTGGTAGCTTCGTGCTCCCTCAAAATCCTCTAGGGGAGGATCCTTCCTGGCCTCTTCCAGCTCTGGTAGCCCTGGGTGATTTTTGGCTGGTGGGCACATCACTCCAACCTCTGCCTCCGTCTTCATGTGGTCATCTTCCTTGTGTGCGTCTCTGTCTTCAGACGGCATTCTCTTTCTTACAAAGACAGCAGTGATGTTGGACTAAGAGTCCAGTCCAATGACCTCATCTTAATGACATCTACAAAGACCTTATTTCCAAATAAGGTCACAGTCATAGGTACTGGGGATTGGGACCTCAGCACCTCTTTTTGGGGGACGCAATTAAACCTACAAGCAAGAGGCATCTTTAGTGGAGAGTTATACGTTAGTCTTTAATAACATTCCTTCCTCTAAGGGCTGAGTGAAAGCCCCTAAGGAGAAATCAGTTAAGTGATCTTATAAAATATTGACCTTTCATATATATATGTATAAATATTGGTCATATATATGTACGTATGTCTGTGTGTTTGTGTTTATATATATATATATATATATATATATATATATATATATATATATATGATACCGCCTTGGGACTGTAAGAAGAAAGTACAGGGTACAGGTGCTCCTCAGTTTACAATTGGGTTCGGTTCTGATAAACCCATCATAAGTTGAAAATATAAGTCAAAAATACATTTAATGCACCTAACCTACGGAACACCATAGCTTAGTCCAGCTTCCTAAATGTGCTCAGAATCACCCGCCACCACTGACGCCCTGTGCAGAGCGCCGTCGTCAACCCTGGTGAGCACGGGGCTGCCTGGGAGCTGTGGTTGCTGCCCCCACCCAGCCTCATGAGAGACCAGCTAGTGCATATCCTAGCCCCGGAAGAGAGCAAAATCCGAACTTCGAAGTGCAGTTTCTACTGAATGTGTACCACTTTCACACTGTCACAAAGTCGAAAACCGTGCGTTGAACCACCGTGAAGACACAGAGAGTGTCTTTACAAGTGAGGTTATGGGCCGCTTTCTCCCCTTGAGCCTGGAGCCTGGATCCTGGTGGAGCCTGGGGGGCAGCTGGGTCCACCTGCACCTGCAGCAGGAAAGCAGCAGGAGCGGGCCTCAGAGGACTGTCCCTCGACACGCGGAGGGACATCAGATCTGACCGGAGGCTGTGAGTGGAGCTCTTCCTCTTCTCCCAGCGTCAGAACTCGCTTCCCACCTCCAGACCCTTCCTTCCGTAGGGTGTCTTCCAGCCCACTCATCTCTCACGAGCCCTGCCGTCCCTGCCTCACCTTCTACCCTTTCTTCCTCGTTCCAGGAGCTGAGCAAACCATTTTATTTAAGAGAGAGGGAAAAGACCCCATTTTTCTCCTTTAGTAGATCCCATCTATGTCTTTATAGTTCTAATGGCTCTGGTTTGAATCGTGCAACTCTCAAGGAGGGTATCTTTGCCTCTAAAAATGAAAATTGCTTGTGTTTGAGAATGAGTCTCACGGAGGGGTGCCATGTTCTCTGCTCTCTCAGATTCAGAGCATTCTCTAGCCTGCCCCACCCCCGCTGTGGGGGTAGATAATAGCCCCTTGTAGCTTTGACAGAGAGAGGAATTTCTACAATGCGTGAATCCCTCCTGCCCTCTTGCTCTCTCACACCTCTCGAGCGATGGGCAGAGGGTAGAGATCCTAAGATGCTTCTAATTAACACAAATATCCTCTGGCTGTAACAGCTCTGACCGCCCCTCCCCAAACCCCCACCGCTCAGAACAGTGTGGTGAGTTAGAACCCTACGTACCTGCCTTTGGCTGAGTAGACTTTTAAATGTCCCCCACGAGCTCTGTCATCACCCTCTTTATTTGGTTGTGCGTCATCTTTTCTGACATAAAATAGGAATTACACTAATATCTGCCTTTCCATCTTGAGGCCCTAATTGGGCGCCTTGGGGAAAAGTCTGGGTCAGAAAACTGTCTGTTGATTGGGGCCAGCTGATCCCAGGTGTCACCCAGGAGGTGCTCCTGAGGAAGGCTGCAAGGGCAAGGCTGCATCTGCGGCAACCACAGCCCTGAGATCCTGCAGAGCCAGGCCTCGGGGCTGTGGATCTGGAAACCTGAGCTTCTGCTGGTGTCACAGCCTTCTCCTGGGGGGCGGAGGGAGCAGGGAAGAAATGAGCTCACCCTTTCCCTCCCTGGCCAGCTCAGCTCTGTGCTGTGCCCTCGTTCACCTCCTTGTCACCCAGGCCCGCGGTAGGCTGGCGCAGACAGGGCAGAAGGCTGTTGTGGTCATAAGCCTGCCAGCCAGACCCCACTGGCTGCTTTTGCAGAGTGTATAATCAGAGCGTTAGAGGGAACTAGACAAACAGAAAGAACAAAGAGAAGTCCTGAGATGTGGGCTGATTGTCAGATACTGAAAAATCTTTGTTAACATGAGAGTGGCTATGTATGCTAGGTTCTTGCACATGTTTGTGCTTACATATTTACTTACAGGGGCGTAATCATTAAATCACATTATCCCCTGAAGATGTTCTCAGTGGCAACAAATCTGGCATGAGATGGCAGGGCAATAAAAACTACTCGTGACAGGATGCTGCTGGAGTGCGTAAAATAAATTTCAAAAACTATGTTAAAACAGTAGGAGGCATGATAGTCTTGCAGAAATAAAAACGACAGTCTGAGATTGTCAAATCTAGATCTTTTTTTCCTGAATAATCCATGAGTTATTTTTAGTTTTTGTTTTTTAGTGTGTAAAAATGATGACAGCATTGCCTTTTCTCCCAGTTCCTTCCTGGAGCTTCCCCACATTCCTCATACCTGGAATCAGCATAAGGATAAAGAAGAAAAAGAAACAAAATAAGGATATCATACTTTGATAGATCGATAACTGGATTCAACAAATAGGGTTCAGAATAAATGACAGGCCTGAAGGAGAAGGAAGGCGAGAACTTAGGGAAATAAAGCATATTTCCATGTCCTTAAAGGGCCCCTTGTCACATGAAATTGACGATGATTTTTCAGCCTGGCATCAGTTGGTCAGGAGTAGTAATAATATGGACCCTCTGAGTGGCCTGTATTGCCTGTGGCAGCATGGAGGCAGCTCGCGCCCATTAACTACGCAATTAACCACACCCTCTCTCCGAGGAAGGGGCAACAGTCCCTATTTCACTGATGAGAAAACAGAGGTTCAAAAGATCCGATGACTTGCCTAGGGTCACATGACTCTTGGCTACCAGAGATTGGCCATGATTACCCTGAAATGAGCTGGTGGAAATAATGTATCTTGAATGTTGATGCTCAAGCCTTAGCGTTCTGTGGCTGCTCGGCTGTACTCTATTGTTTTTATACTCCCTCCCCTTTTCCCAAGAAATATACGCTTGCACTCTGCCCTACAGCTTTCTGTGCTCCCAAAGTCTTAGCTACTTACCCAGGGTCATAGGGAGAGAACAAATAGAAACTTGTCCCTCAGGCAAATCTGGAGACCAGGAGATTAGGTCAGCACAGCCCTGGACCAATCAGAGGATTCAAAGTCTTCTCTGTTCCAGGCTTTTCCTTCCCACTCAGAGGCGGGCTGGGCGGAGTGATGCTGCCCCTAGCGGTCAGACCCTGGGGGATGTGCGGGACCAGGCTATCACCCGGCTTTTCTTAACACTAAAGACTTACGTGTTCCCAAAGGGCAGGCAGCTCATGAAGTGTACAGTTTTCATCTCTACTCTCGTCTGTTCATATGCACTCTGATCAGGAACACCCGCTCCCAGGAGGTGGTTCGTTAGCATTTGCTGTCCCCCATTCCACAATTCAAAGGTAGTTCCTTCAAGGCTTCCCTTCTTGGCTGTCTCTCCTTCAGCAGCAGAGGCCTTGTGATTTTGCACAAGAAGTGTTAGAAAACCTTTTTTTATTGCTGAGGCAAATTGTGTTCCATATGCACGGACTGTGCTGGGACTAGTCTAAGCCACCTCTGCCCTCGCGCGGACAAGGTTAAGGATGCTGTGAGCCTCTTGCTGACACTTCTTGGAATACCATTTTGTGTAGCCCTGATTCTGTTACTTGATACCCACTGGAAAGTAAACCGAATCCTGCTGCTAGGGTTTAGGAATATGTACTTCCTATGAGCCTTCTTTCAGAAAGTGCTGGTTGGAGTGCCTAAAAGGGACAAGACTGGGCTTTCTCTACCTTCCAAGAACACTTGCTGTGACCACGTGTGTGACTCTTTGTCATGACTGTTTACAGAATCCATCTCAGATTTACTTTCATTATAACATATAGCTGGTGGTGAGTGTGCATGCATATGTGTGTGCATGTATGTACCTGTCATCCCGCTGGTGTGTTGAAGGTGCTCGCCTTGGTCCATATGGGCTCCAAGAAGTCAGTGTGCTCACTCTGCATTTGGTGACATCACAGAGTATCTTAAAATCCACCTTGAAAATAAGCAAATGCTATAAATTAGGACTTTCTTTTTTCCTGGGAAAGCTGGTCATTAAACATTTATTTGCACACTACAGCCTGTGGCCTGCGGGGACTAACTGAGAACGGCCAGTTTTCTTGAGGATAGTTTGCAATATCACTAAAATAAATTAGCCTGCTCACTGCTATTTTTAGTTAATGATGATACTCAAGAAAAGGTTTAATATGTCTTATGAGAACCATAAGGTTTGTGTGTATGTGTGTATGTATATATAGTATAAAATGATAAAAGCAGCACATACTTACTAGAGAATATTAAGACAATACAGGGAAGTAAAAATACTGGGAAAAAATCACCCTTAATTTTACCCTTCCAAAATAATAAGTTTTAAAGTAAAATTTTACAAAGTTACTTGACCAAGCTTTACTTTTAAGAAAGCCAAAAAAAAAAAAAAAAAAAAAAAAAAAAAGACATGCCCTTCTTGATTATTTTGAAATGACCCTTGTTCCTTGTGGCAGGCCAGTTGGAAAGGTTAATTTTCAGGCTCTCATGATCACTTAAATTATTCATGGTTTCCAAAGCGAAAACCTACTTTTCCACAAACTTAAAAAAGTGCCAGTTGCCCTCCTCTTGTCTTAGATTCCAGTGTCCAAAAAGTTACGATATTTGCTGACTTCAGTGTGTTAGCAGGAGTTTCAGGGGTTATGAAATAATAAGCTACAGTTTGCTCCACATGAGCTCCCTGAGAAACTGTCCTCTAAAATGTGCCCAGCCTTTGGAATCATTTAAAAACGGAGGGCTCTTCCAATGGCACCATGAGAAGTCAGCAATAAGTGCGGTGCGTCTGAGCACCCGTGGAGTGCAGCCGCCGGGGCCTGGGTGGGTGGGAGAAGTGGCGCATGCTGACTGAGGCGTGTTTGCTGTGGAACTAGGGCTGCTGCACGAGTACACTGGGGACTCAAATGCAATACAAGAGGCAGGAACAAGACTCTTCTTATTAAGCAACGCTTGTAACTCGTCACCCCACATTTTGATGCTGTCACACTACAGGTTTGGGGTGAATATCCTGTACCTGGCACTGCCTAAGGGATATCAATATATCCAACTGGCCAACCTCACAACCGTATGGGGCAGGACAGTCATCCCTGTCCTGAAAGCTCTCCCACAAGATGTCATGAAAACACCCCCAGTAGCTTTTTGGAAGTCATACTTGTGCCTGATGTGCAGAATTGTTCACCTGAAACCTATGTAACTTTATTAACCGATGTCACCCCAATAAATTTAATTAGAAGTTAAAAATAATAAAGTCATGCTAGTGCTGATTCCAGAACTTTAAGATAAGTATGATTTTTCTATTCAAGAACTTTAAGATAAATATAAGTCCATACAATGGCATAATGACACTCCAACAACAGGATGTTGAAGGCTATTGGAATTATACAAACCTCAGGATTGAGGTCCTGCCTTCCTATTGTCTGCCCCCTGAGATAGGGTGAGCATCCATTTATAAGACCTAGGAGAGCCCAAATTGTAGAGCAGGTGTCATAAAACCCTTTGCTAAAATGATTCCATTCACCAAGAGTGAACCCGAATGTAAACCATGGACTCTAGGTGATAACGATGTGTCAAGGTAGGTTCGTCAGTTGTAACAAATGGACCCCTCCGGTGCAAGAGGTTGATAACGGGGAGGCTGTGCAGGTGTGGGATGTATGGAAACTCTGTGTACTCTTCCCTCATTTTTGCTGGGAAATGCCCTAAAAAATAAAAAGATTTCATGTTCTAAGGAACCATTCCCAGGATGGGAAGAGTCCAGTGCCTGAGCTGCAATATTTCTGGCAGACAACAGGAATGCCAGGCCCTGAGTAGTATGCATTTGGGTATATGCTGGACCTTGAGTCATTACAAGAGGAAGGAAGGAAGGAAGGAAGGAAGGAAGGAAGGAAGGAAGGAAGGGAGGAAGGGAAAGGGAGGGAAAGGAAAGTAGAGGAGAGGGATGAGAAGAAGGAGAAGGAGAAAGAAGAAAAAGGGGAAAAAAGTCTCATTTGACAGCCTTTCATTCCAATAAACATAGCAAAGTTTTCCAGTTAAAAGTGACGTGAGAGAGCTGTTGTGTTTCATTATGGTTTCTTTAAGAACGCTGGTTTAGGAGAGTGAAGGCAAAAGAGAAGCATGAAAGAATATAATTGTCAAAGGAAAACTAATTCGATTAGTGCTGTTTTTTTTTTTAACTGTAATGGTCAATTTTGGGAATACTATTACAGCCAGAAGCATTCCTCTGATGGATATATTATACCCCTAACCTAGAAATTGCTGACATCAACACTCAAAACAGATGGTGGTTTCTAAACTGGTTTAATAATGGATTCCAGAGTTATCACACAGAACTTCAACTACTAGACCGGTTTAATCAGAGTGGTGCGCAGGAGGTGTAATAGTGACGGACAGGATAGGTCCAGTCCTGTGGGAAAGTACTCACAATCTATTAACCATGGAGGGTTAGTATAGAAACAGAAATTACCTGGGTTTGTGGTTAGAAGATAGATCAAATCATGCTGAGAGGAAGTCATGACATCTGCTAAGTACTTTGAACTTGGCCAGAAAATCAGACATCTCTTCTCGGTTACCAACTTCTCCAAGATGGCTTTGATAGGATTTATTGCTTTTACGCATATTCTAATCAGACAAGAAAGAAGGTGCCAAGATTTTAGTACCATGCTCAAAGATACTTTCGAGGGAAACATCTAGGTACTAAATTTCGCTTCTGCGAGATGTGGTGCAGATCTGAAATATTTTTGTGTTGGATCACATCCACGGGGACTAGGAGGGCGATGGGGCAATGCAGGTACTTCAAGCAGTGGATGATTGAGCCCACCCATACACAGGGACTCTGAGGTGGCAGGGTGCTGCAGGGTGCTGGGGAGGGGAGCGGGGGAGACCACAGCGCCATGATCCCTGTTGATGAGCTTGACACTTGAGGGAGTGAACTCAACACTCTGGGGGATTATGCAGACCAGGGAATAGTAGCAATATGACTAACCACAGACTGGGGATCAGGTTCTCTTCCATTTTCCCAGGCCACAGTCATGTTTTATAAGCAGGGTTGTTACAGCTGCCCAAGCATTTATATCAAGTTCTACCTTCATCAGCCTCCTCCTCCTCTCTTTCCTAACCAGGTGTGATCCATTTCTTCCTTACCATGGCTAAGCTTTTGTCCATGGTATGAGACTGTCCCAGTTGGACTTGTTTAAGAAATCTTTAACTCGGCGCTTCTCAATTTTGACTGAGAATTAGAGCCACCTGGGGAGGATTTTAAATATAATCACCTCCATGCTTCAAATTTGGATTCAGTTGGTATGAAGATGGCTTGACTATTAGAATTAGATTAAAGTATAGCCCAGGTGGTTCTGATGGATTGCCAGTGTCGAGAGCCATTTCTAAGCTGAATCTGCGTCTGGGTTCTGTGCAACATTTATCTTGCCTTTCTACTGGAAAAGCTTCTATTATATTGACTCTCAAACTTACCTGGGTTCTGATCTTTGACAATTCTTTCTCTTATCTCCTAACCTACTGCCAATTAGCCTCTAGAACTTGCATTCTCCTATGTAAGCCTTTCCAGAGAAAAACCCAATCATGTCAAAAGGCATTTTAGTAGACTCTTTGCTTCTAGTGACCAGGACACGATTGTCTGGCTCCTTCTTCAGTTCCTGGCTGTGAGACACTGAATTGTGTAGCGGCACAAGGAGAACGTGTGGCTGTGGGAGCGTTTGGGGTCACAAGCCCAAGGCTATAGAAACACGTCTTCAGGGTTCTTGCCATCTGCAGGGGTCCTTGAGCTCCAGGACCGAGAGGGAGCTGGAAAGTGTGTGTGACCTCCACAGGGCTCCAGCTCAGAGCCCACACTTTCATTCTAGAACTTTACCCACCTCAGTCAGGTGGACAGACGGGGTGATCACACTTTGCCTTAGCAGAACATCGAAGGAGGCGAAGTTTTGTTTCCGCCGTGCTCATCCTCTGCTGTGGGACTCCTGTATCTGCTTTAAACTTCATTTCACGGTCGAGGAAACAGAAAGGACAATCTGTGGCCTACGATGGAATTTAGAAACAAGACAGAATGCTCATAAACGTGTATTAGGCCTCACAAGTACCCTCCCTGCTCTGTGTCTCTTACCCCGAGTCACTGGCTCTCCGGTATTGCAGTCAAAAAAAAAAAAAGAGTAAGAACTTTTCACATCCTAACAGCTTTGGTTAAAAACTTTAAGAGTCCTAGTCTCTTGCACGTGAGAGATTAAAAAAAGTTTAGAAGTTGTGAAATCTTCCTTTGAAACTCACTTACCTTTGAACATTCTCTTTTGCCTTAAAAAGGAGAGTCACCTATATTACTAAGAGCCATCACTGAAAAGGCTGATTGGGAGAAATTTTGAGTTCTGCAACTCTAACTTGGTAATTCTTGGTAATACGATTATTTCTTTTTCTTTTTTAATTGATTTTAGGGTCGGGCAGAGAAACAGAGTGGGGTGGGGGGAGAGAAACATTGCTCTGCGGCTTAACCCGTTTATTCATTCATTGGTTGATTCTTTTTTTTTTTTTTAAAGATTTTATTTTTTAATTTATTTTTAGAGAGAGGGGAAGGGAGGGAGAGAGGGAGAGAAACAGCAATGTATGATTGCCTCTCACATGGCCCTCACGGGGACCTGGCCCGCAACCCAGGCATGTGCCCTGACTGGGAATCGAACCGGGACCCTCTGGTTCCCAGCCCGCGCTCAGTCCACTGAGCTACACCAGCCAGGGCTCATTGGTTGATTCTTACATGTGCCCTGACCAGAGATCAAACCCACCACCTTGGCATATGGGGGCGACACTCACACCAACTGAGATCCCCAGTCAGGACTCTTTCTTTCTTAAATGACTTTGCAACATAGACTGACAGTTTCCCAGAGCTCAGACTCCGTGACCTGATGTATCGCCCTAGGTTATCAATCTGAAATATAGCTTTAAAAACATGCATAGATATATGGTGGCATTTGAAAAAAAATGTGACAAACAAAACCTAACTTCCAAATATATTTATAAGTAAAGATGTCCCCAGGAAGTATTGAATCGTGTATTTGCTTAGTTAGAGAGAAATATTGTTTAAAGCAGCTTGATTCATTAAACTGCTTTTTGTTCACTATGTAATTTATAATAGTTTTCTAGACTTGCCACACTTTTTAGTTACTGGTAAGGTAGTGGTACTAATTTTTCAAGTAACTGAAATGGGGACTTAAAATAAAATATGGGTTTAGGATGCCTAGTGAAATTCAATGAAATCAATAGGAAACTCCTATATTTGCATTCTTAGCATTGGAACTGAGGAGGTGTCAGAGCACATGCATTTCCCAGTAATGAAAGTTCTTAATGGAAGATAATCAACTGCAATGCAAATTTAATGAACTCTGATTTTGAAATGCAAACCGAATCCCATACCCCATGGAAAATTAACCTAGTCAATAATCTAATTTGGAGCTTTAATGTGAGAACAATGCACTGCACTGACCAAGTGTGCCTTTCCAGATGCTTCCCCCTCGGAGGTGGCCATCCTTCTCAGGTTTGCTATTGGCTACATGCTGCTGCTCTTGTCCTTCACTCTGAGTTCAATAGCACCCACCCATGAAATGTTAGCTTCCATAAGACAGTGGAAAAACACAAAACTGTGAGCTCATGGAAAAGAAGACGGGAGGAAAAGCTCCTTCTCAGCCAGGCTCAGCTCTAGTTTAATGCAGGCTCCACTCTGAACAGAACACCTCCCTGTCTCCCTCCATCCCCCATCAGGCCTGGGGTAGCTTTGCTTACTTTTCTTGAACCGCAGATAATCTCTACTGACCCACTCTCTCTGAAAATGGGGTATTTGCCTTGCATCTACCCTTCAAATTGGAACTCCCTCCCATGACTCCATAGCCTTTTATCCTTCAGAGGTCCCGAGACAGGGGGACCACCTGCAGAGTACTCTTCTTTTCCAGTGTAAACTACTCCCTGTGGTTGCAGGGTGCTTCACCTCCATCACACATTTTTAGGAGCAGCCTGCAATCAGTGGGTCCAAGATGTTTTTCTGGCTCTTTTGATGAAGCATCCTGGTGTGGGCGGGGTTGGGCTTGCAGTTGAATATGTAGACCTGGAACTGAGAGATCACAGCTAGAGACATGGGTTTTGATCATCCCCATGGAGATATTAGTTGACATCATTGCAGAGAGTAAGATTGTCAGCCAATGACATAGAAAATGGAAACAAAATTCCACAGCCCCCTCCTCCCCCGCCCACACCCTCTAAAAGGTGTGGATGAGCTCCAGGAGGCCTGGGCTCCTGCACAGGGGTGGGGGGAGGAGAGAGAGGGGGAGCGAGCAATTGGGAAGCCACACCACATAGAGAATGCTCATGGTGCAGAAAAAGGATGGGATGCGGATTTGTGCAGCTTTTCCTAAGTTAATGAGGAATACAGGTTATTTAGCCTTTTGAAGAGTGTTCTGGAGGCAAACAAAGCCTTCTGCAGAAGTTAATTTATAAAGATTTATAGACCCGGTACTGAACAACTGCACTTAGAGTAAATGCAGGAGGGAGATAAAGACTAGCAATAATGGCCTGGAACGACAAGGGGCCGCCATAGCACAGCTGGTGTGATTTGTGGCCCGCAAAGCACATCTGGTACATGCAGTGGGATCAAAGCTTGAGAGGAAGAGAGACTGTTTCTGAAACCACCTTAGTGAAACGTTATCTCCTCCCCGTCCCCCAGTTCCTTAGAGGAAAAAGAACTGGAGGCGTGTGTCAAAATCCACTATGTAAACACTATAGTTCATTTTGTAATAAGTAATCATAGTATGCACTGTAAGCCGAATTTGGGTTGCCAGACTTAGCAAATAAAAATACAGGATGCCTGGTTAAATTTGAATTTCAAATAAACAATAAATAATGGTTTTATGTATGTCCATCCCATGCATTATTACCCTGTATTTTACAGAACAACCCTAAATAGAATCGAATTCTCATTAGAGTCATATTCAACATCTCTACAAAACCTGCCGTTTCCTTCATACAGACTGAATGAAGTTAAAGGGTCTCTAGGTATTGCTGTTTTCCACTGCACAGACACGGCGTCCTCAGAAGTCCCACCACATGCTGTTTGTCTAATTTTTCTATTGTCTCCATTCCCTACCATACTAATGGCTTAAAAAAAATACTCCTCTTGCCCTGGCTGGTGTAGCTCAGTGGATTGAGCGTGGGCTGGAAACCAAGGGGTCCTGGTTCGATTCCCAGTCAGGGCACATGCCTGGGTTGCGGGCCAGGTCCCTGGTGGGGGCCATGTGAGAGGCAACCATACATTGCTGTTTCTCTCCCTCTCTGTCTCCCTCCTTTCCCCTCTCTCTAAAAATAAATAAAATCTTTAAAAAAAATACTCCTCTTCCCAAACCTGCCAGACCTTTCATATATTTTTCTATTGTTAACCCTTTCCTTCAGGTTTTTTTCTCTTCCTTCTACCCACTTCCCTACCACTTGGTTTTTCAGATGGCCTCTTGCTTCCCAAGGCAACCCTCCTCTCCTCTAGATTTCCTCTGCTTCCCACCCACTTTCAAGTTGTAGCCCAACTTTGAGGATCATGGCCAAGTCTGTGCTGTGTATCCTACTTACTTCAATTACAAGGCAGACAGATCTCATGGGTCCTCCCTAACTATTCAAGTCAACAACTTCATGCCCACAGCAATCCAGATGAGAAAAGAAGTTCCTCTTCTAGAGCGCTGTCTTTTAAGGCTGAGTTTTGCAAGGTGCTCACCGTGCTGGATGCTTGGACCGGCCCTGCCGGGAGTGAGGAGTCAGTTTCAGCAATCACGTGATTAAGGGGAGAGGTACAGCTAAAAGGACTTTTTGCACTATTTTGTTTTATAAATACTAGAGTTTGAGGGGAGGGGCATTGCACAATGTTCCTAGGAGCTCTAGCCTCAAGCTCAAAGCCTAATTCCAAAGAACACTTTTATATTTATTCGCCTTGAATACCAAGATTTTAATTCGAGTTGACAATCTCAACATTTCATTAGCACCGAAATCATGCAAAATAAATTTATGTCACTAATATTGTTTTACTATGGAGAAGGAATAAAAAAGTACAACCAAACAGTGGCAGATTTCACCCGTGGTCATAGAGAGGAAGACAACTTTCTGCACTGCTGACATGGGTACTTAATTCCACAGACTCACTCGGAAACTGCTCTGCCCGGTTATCTCTCAGGCGTTATCTCAGCGTTTCTTGTGACCAGGAGCCCTAAGAGGTCTGTTCTTGGTCTTCAGAGGCCTTTTTACCCCTCCCCAGGCTGGCAGTGATTAATGCCAAGTCTTCTTGTCCGGAGGGTATTCCTACCAGAGTTCTGCTGAACTATTTCTACCAGCGCAGTACCTGGGAAGAGTTTTTGCAATGGCCCAGGGTGGGTTAGATCTGGGCAGGATCAGGGCAAGCTCCACGAACCACTCCCAGCTAGTTAAAACATTATTTCCATGTGAGCTAATGCCATTCCTGCAGCGTTTCATGGAAACTGCTCAGCATTATCTAGCAACATCTGGAATGACTCTCTCTTTTCCCTCAAAGCGTGAACACTGTCAGAGACTTTTACCTCATGTGACTATTTGCCCTGTAAATGTGATTATTGGTATGACCGCATTTATCCACGTGGACAGATGAGTTTGTACATGTAAAAATCCTGGAGGCTGAGGCCAAACAAGGACCCTTTCAGAAACAGAATTTTGCCACCCTTCAGGCCTTCTGGGTCACAGCTATTTTTACAGCAAGGCTAGCGTCTGGAGTTCTGGGAGCGAGCCAAGTGTTTTGGGTGTGTCCGTGCAGACTCACAGATCTTTGGGAAGCAGGCAGCACAAGGAAACAATTTTCCTTTCTTTGGTTTCGAAGCATTTCTGTTAATTGGCATCATGTATGTGACTGCTGTGCTAAATTGTTTTACATGTTCGGTCGTGGATGTATTTCAATATTGCCTTTCATCTTGCTTTTCGGTCCTTCGCGAGCCCTTTATTCCACTGCCAAATTGCTGACCTGTCTAACCTTTGCTGCAGGGATAAACTCTGACCTTCATGGAAATTCCATCTCAGGAAAGGGAAACTTTAGCTCCAGCCAGGCCTAGAATCTTGCAACAAAGGGAAGCCAAAATGAGATTTTTATTGGAATAAGGCACTGTCAACTGGTTGACTCAAAGTGAACATTTAAAAATTTTTATTTTGTTAAAATAGTGTCTCTAGCATTATCATTTTGAAATATACAGCTTTAGATGGTGCCTGAAAGTAGAATGCAAAAAGTCATAATATAGTAATAAACTCAATGTTTTTTTATAGTACACAGATCCTAAACTCAAACCCTAAAACTTCATAATAATGATGGTAGTTCTTGATATTAATATGAAAAGTGACTTCATGAATTATTTAGTCTCTCTTTTCTGTGTTCCCATAGCCCTTCCAATTCTGAGGGAAATTTTCAGTCACTAATACCTTGTGATATTGCTTTTCCGAACTTATATTGAATAATTCCATGGGCTATGAAGGGTTTATTAAAATGGGCACGATTCCAAGCACCATAGAAAAAGTCCCCCCCATCCCCTCCCCCCTCTCTCTCCCTCTCTCTCTCTCTCTCTCAGATAGTATCAAGCTATACTGTTACACTTACCTTCCAAGGTGTTACTTCCAAGGTAAGTTATCTTACAGAAAGAATGCATGTATCAGTCTGAGGTCAGAGTCTTTAGGCAATAAAGAAGGTGAAATAAAAATCTGCAGTGGTAAAATTCAGATTCTGGGTAAAGTTGTCTGCTGTGGGTTCAGGGACAGTGCGGCTACGCAACAAGGAGTAGAACGGGACCGCTTTTGCAGAGGCAGTATCTGAGCGCCCCTAGGGGTCGGAGTCAACTCACTGGTAGCTAACTGATAAAATGAATCAGCGGTAATTTCATGACCCCTCTTTTCTCCATCAAAAGCAGAAGACACGACCAAACACATATCCATGCTGACCACCTACTATAGGCTGTGAGGTATTTCAAAGGGGAAAGGCTGGATTCTCACCCGCTGCCCAGCCTTGCAGGAGAACAGAGCTACATCTAGGTGAACTCAGAGCCTGGCGAGAACAAGTCTACCGTCCAACTGGCTGTTTGTGGCATTCACGCTGTAGGACAGGACATCACAGTGATCACTGTCCCTTGGGGAGCTTGTTTAAAATGCAGATTACTGGCACTTCATTCCCTGAGGTTCTGATTTTGTTAATAAGACACAGGGCCCAGGGACATTCATTTTCATGAACATCCATGGTTTCTTTAAAAAAAAAAAAGATTTTATTTATTTTTAGAGAGGGGAAGGGAGAGAGAAAGGGAGAGAGAGAAACATCAATGTGTGGTTGCCTTTCGCATGCCCCCTACAGGGGACCTGGCCTGCAACCTAGGCATGTGCCCTGACTGGGAATCAAACTGGTAACTCTTTGGTTTACAGGCTGGCACTCAATCCACTGAGCCACACCAGCCAGGGCTCACGCCTGTGGTTTCTATATACAATCAATCAACACTGGCCTCAGTTACACCAGACTTCATTTGTTAAGAAAATGTAAGACAGGAGAGGTGGGCGCCAGCTAATGAGATTTGCTCAGAGTTCATACATTCAAAGATAGCCTTTTAAATGTTATATATAAAATTGTTATATATAGACAGGTTTTACTTAAAATTGGAAAATGTTAATGCTCCTTAGAAAAGAGAACTATTTTTGTACCACATGAGAACTATTTCTGGAAAAAAATTCCAACAGGGGGCTGTTTCTCAAATCCTTTAACTAGATTCTAAAAATCACTCAAATCTGTTTTGAAGACTTCTTGTGGCAGAAATCTCCGTGTTGTACACAAATAAGATAGTTGTGTGACTGCAAGGAAGTCTAGAAAGTATCTAGCCATGTAATATGGAAAACAGAGACATTTACTGAAGAAGATACAAGATACAAGAAACATTGCACATAGGACAATAATGCCTCAGTCCGTTTCAAAGGAGGGGACTTGCGACCTTACGCAGTTCTCTCAGTCACCATCAGCTGCCCCGATGGTCATATTTTCCTGAATCTCATCAATGGTCTAAAATCTCTTTCCTTTCAAAGGTGATTTTAGTTTTGGGAAAAGCCTGAAGTTGCAGGGTGCCAAATCTGGGCTGTAGGGGGGCTGAGTCACCTGGGTGATTTGATGCTTCTCCAAAACACTCTGCATAAGATATGATGCATGAGTGGACACGCTGTCATGGTGAAGCTGCCAGTCACCAGTTGCCAATAGCTGCAGCCTTCTGAGTCACCCAAATAGTTTCCATGGAGGAATGTTCAAGCTTCGTGCAAAATTTGATGCAGATTTGTTGCTCTACTTGCTCAGTCATTTTGAGCGCCGCGGCCACACAGCACACATGCTCACTCAATGGCATCTACCGCCCCCACTGACTAGTACATGAAGTCATCATTGTTCACGCATGCTCATTCCAGTCCACTCTCCTTGGCTGCCAGGTTACATCGATGTCGCTCAAACCATTCTCGTTATATTAACAATGGCTGAACTTTTTCTGGACAGACCAATTTTACGTGTACGGGAGAGGAGAAGGAGCAGAGCTCTGCATAGTTTTTATTTGGCCATTTGCTCCCCAACACTGCATAAAGTACAGTTGTTATAATTGAATGTAGGAGGGAGTTAAAACCCCTAAAATAGATGTGTTACATTCTTAATATCAATATCTCATGTCAAAAACTCAGCAGCAGGGGTCCTGTTTTCAGAGTTCCTATACTGGTGTAGATCTGAAGTGCAGGCTAGTTAGAGAAGGTAGGATATATTAATAGACTCAGGTGGCATGACCCAAAGACATTGACCTTTGCATTACATAGAAGACCCCTGGTTTTGAAAATGCACCCCCATCCACCTCTAGCCTCCTACACTTTCTACAAATTGGTCATAAGTCCTCAAGATCCTGTAACTGAGGACAGTGCCCTCCACTAAAAGATACCTGAGTGATATTAGCACATGGATTGCAGTCATGCTAAGCCCAAGAAACAGACCTTGAACCTTACCTTCTAATATTCTTTTCAATGGGTCTAGGTGAGGCCAGGAACGTGTATTTTAGCCAGCACTTTAACCCAGTGGCTTTCTGATGGGGTGATGCTTGGAGCAGAGTTTGAGCCCTTCTGCTCTGTGTGCAAACCTGAAGTCCAGTCCTTCCTCCAGAATAAGAGCGAGGCCTGGGCCCGTCACTCATGGGAAGTGCAGGGGATGTGCAAGCTGGGACACAACACCACCTCCTTCACTCTCTTCCTCAGGACTGGCCTCTCACATTCATCTGAACTAGGCAGTTGTTTAAAGTATAGAACAAATGACCCAATAGAAAAAGCTCTTCACGTTCTTAAGGACAGTATGGGTAAGATTACAGGATGGGACTGGTTTCTACTGGGGGAGGAGGGATTGAATTCAAGCTTTTAAGTTTGTATTTCAGTGAATAAATATCCCCGGTGTTCATGCTGGAGACTGGGGTATGCGCAGTGGATCGACCTCCCAGGCTGGTTATTCTTCACCAGGAGAAGGCACGTCCAGGGTTCTGAGCGCGCAGGCACTTCCCTGGGAGCAAGGTTGTGATTGAACTTGTGACCACGAGTTTGGGAAGTCTGCCAAGGAGACTACACAGGCACAAGGTTGATTTCCCATCAGGCTTTCTGGGAGTGGTGAGGGCTTCAGAAAGACTGAGCGCATGGAAGTCGGCTGGTTCTGGGTCAGAAGAAATAGCCCTCCCTGGTCAAGACTGAGGTCCCGGAAAGAACTGAAAGCTAAGTGATCTTGAGTGAGGGACCGCCTGGGGGAAGATGCAGGGTCCTCTGCTGACAAATAGAGGGGGAATCTCAGCCACAGGGGAGTAGGAGTGGACCTCACACCTGGCACAGGGAGCTCCTTGGATCTACGCAGAGTCAGGGTTGATACTCATCCGTGTTCCTAGTTGCCCAGGAAGTGCTCCGGTAGAACAAGATGGGACATCCTCTGACGCACTTACTCCAACCCTGAACGCCGTGCTGAGTGTGCTCCAGTTGTGCCAACAGCCTAAGTTGGTTTACGTGTAAAAGTCTCTACTTGTGGCCCTGGCTGGTGTGTCTCAGTTGATTGGACCATCGTCCTGCAGACCGAAAGGCCACAGGCTTGATTCCTGGTCAGGGCAAGTGTGAGGTGCAACCAATCAAAGTTTCTCTCACACTGATGTCTCTTTCTCTTTCTCCCTCCCTCCCTCCCTCCTTCCCTCCCCTCCCCTCTCTAAATAAGTCCTCCAGTGGGGATGAAAAAAAAATCTCTACTTGTGCACACAACTTATTTTAGAGCACTCAGTTGATTATATGTTTGAAATCAGAGTTGGGGCTAATTATTAAAAACTTGGAAAAATAATTAACTTTTCTTTTGGATAAGGTTATTCTGTCCTGCAAGTAACTTCTTGGTTTAAGAAGTAAACGACATGATAGGTGATATGGTTAACTTGTTCTGTAAACAGCAGGCATCGTCTTAGGCGTTGGGAGAAATGGGAATTAAAAGATTATGAATTAGTGGCAAAGATTTAAGAGATCCTCCTAATATAAACAGTAGTCTGATAGGTGAAGAAGTAAGCACACGGTGTGGTCAAGATTTGTGCAGAGAGAACAGCCAGCAGAGCTCCAGTTCTTGACTCTGGTGCATGTTCTCCCTGCGGCACCAGGCCGCCCCCTGCTGAAACCGCAATCTCTGGGATGATGGAGAAGACACCGGAGAAGTCATCCAGACTTTCGGTCATAATTTTACAGACAAGGCAATGTGGTTTGGAAAAGAGATGGAAGCGGAGAAACTGCCATTAAGCAGAGCAACTAAGAACAAGGTTAGCGTCAACAGGAGAGTTGTCACAAAGTGTTATAGGAAGGAACCACTTTGGGTAGAGGGAACCAGAGAAGGCTTTAGGAAGGAATAGCAGCGGCCGGAAGGGCCTTGAAGAAAGAAAGGGATATAAAAGTCAGATGGGGAACGAGGGGAGGGACAGGAGCCCAGACGCTGTAGAATGCTTGAGTCTCTTGGGTACAGTCTGTTGTCATAGATAAGGCTGAGAGGCGGCTGGGGGCCATTGTATGTCAAGGTGTGTCAGTGTGTGCCTCTGATGTGCTTGCACAGGTGTGCACCACCATCAAGCCCAGTTTTTAGGAAAATTAACCTGGAAGCAGTAGGCAGGGTGGATTCCCACAGGGCAGGAATGGAGTCAGTGACATAAATGAGATTCTTGCCATAGTAAAGAGAGTGTTAATGAGGGCCTGAACTAGGGCAGCAGCAAGTACGGCCTTTGGGACACATGAACTGGAAGAGAAGCCGGGCCTGGTCTGGGAAAATTATGCATTTGGTTTTGGGCCTGTGGCATTTGAGATGCTGGCAGCTCTCCCCATGGACACGTCCAACTGGTGGCTGGAAATATGGGCCTGATGGTAGAAGCATCGAATTAAAGAACAGAACCAAAGGAGCAGCCTACGTTTTTACGGTTAGGAGGGGAGAGAGATGGAAGAGGGGACATCCTGGGTGTGAGCGACTGCTGGGACACAGCCTGCTGGAAGGCAAGGAGTAGAAGAATTTCAGAGAGGACGGCGGCACGCAGTCTGCTGCGGGACGCTGGGGCTGATGATTCTGGGGCTGGGGAGTAGCTGGTGTTAGTAATACAGGAAGAGGACAGAAACACTTGGAACCTGGGCTTGGAAGGAAGAATCTTAAAAATATACACTCATGCACTCATTCACATTACTATAGGAAAGACATAGATAGGCCCGTTTATCAGGGAAGTGAGTATAAGGAGAAAGTGCAGTGACTGAAGAGGTAAGCAGACTGCGTCCACAGAAATGGCTCAGAAAAGGTCAGCGAGGGCACCAAAAAGAACAGCACAGAGCACACGCCTTGGCACAGAGAGGCCTTTTCCTTCAGGACAGGAGGGACGTTGCTGGAGAGAGTACAGAGGAGGGAGGTGGAAAGCGGAAGAATGTTGTTTAGTGGGCCCAGGCTTCAGTCTGGGATGAGGCAAAAGCTCTGGCAATGGACCGTGGTGGTGGCTGCACAGCATGGCAGATGTGCTTCATGCCACTGAGTGGCCCACTTACTGGCGAAAATGGTAAATTCTATGTCAGGTATATTTTACCACAATAAAAAAGACAGAGAGAGAAAGGACAGCCTTCATCTTTCAGTTAAGTAGGTGGCGAGGGCAAGTGCTGAGGGGCGGACCTGAGCGGCGCCTCTGAGGGTGAGTTTATGAGGGTGTGTACCCCCATCAGGCAGTGCCGCCAGCACTGAAGGCCAGGGTGGCCCAGTGTTGGGAGTGATGTGAGCGAGTCTCTTTTTCTTGGTAAATCTGAATCCTATCATGTTCATCCTTTGCTTAAAATGTGTCAATATTTTCTCATTTCTCTGAGGATAAAATTCTAACTCTACCAGGACCTCCCAGGCCTGGGCTGAACCTGGCTTCTCCTTCTCTGACCTACACCACACTTTCCCTCACACTGCACAGCCACACAGCCCTTCTCAGTCCTCAGACATGGCGTATGCGTTCCCTGCCCGGGGCATTTGTCTGTTGTTCGCTCTGAATGGCCCCTCTCATCCTTCCGGTTTCAGTTTGAATGAGGAAGGTCTTGAGGTGGATTCCCCTGCTATCATTATCCTTGATCACAGAACCTGGTCATTTCCTACATAGTACTTGTCATTGTGGGGCAGTGCGTGTGCTTATGTGTTGGCTTGTTCAGTAGGAGCTCAGTAAATATTTGCTGAATGAATGAATGAATTGATCAATCTGTTCACTTTTTGCAACAATGCCAGGCAGCCTGGGCATGACAGGAAAAAAAGGAGAGAGTGGTTATTACATAGGACTGGGAATGACAGATGTGGGGGTGGAGGAGGAATTATGGGATGTTAGGAAGAACACTACTAAGAAATGATTGATTCTGAGTGCAGGCTGGAAATGGAAGTAATTGAAGCAGGGTGGGGTGGGGGGGTGGGCTGGATTAGGAAACTCACCTCAGTGAGCAAAGGTGCACTGGTCAAGAACATGCTGCGTGTCTGGTTTTGTAATGAAGTATTTCAGTATGCACGAACATGTGTGAGAAGTTGAGGGCAGGAGAACTTACCAGATTCAAGAGAAATGGATGCATGAACCCCGCTAAGACTTTGAATACACCGACTGAGATGAAAGTGCCCAAACAAGGACAAGGTGCAGGTCTGTGCTCTGCATAGCAATTGAGGGTGGTCAGGCCTGAGAGCCCATCAGATTCCCACCGGCTTTCCTGAGTGGCCAACATGATCTGAAACGTGAACAGCCGTCAAAGCTACCGCTGAGCATTTGCTCCAGGTCAGTGCTTGCACTTGACCCATTAGCTCCTGGAATCCTCACAACCCTCTTTGGTAAGTGATTTTCTGAACATCAGACCGTGAGCAAGGTGGCAGGGCTCCATTCAACTCAGGCCCCTGTCAGTGGACGTGGGCTTTGCCCCCTCCTTGATTATCACCGAGTGTGTGGGGCTTCACGTTCACGGTCACTGCTATTAAGGAGATGACAACCCAAAGGAATCGCAGAGAGCATTGCAAATGAAGGTCAAACCCTCAGAAGTCTGACGGAAGGCAGATCTACGTGCTCATTTGAGACATTTAATTATCAAATTACTTGCATTGGTGCCTAAAGATCACACAACATTTAATCACCAAATTAGTTGCATTTGGGCCTAAAATCTTTTCTCTTGCAAAGGATTGTTTAAAAGTATCTTGCCCAGAGTATACCCTTTAGTGACCACTTGATTGGAAAGCCCTTGGAAGCACCACACACGGAGTCCCATTTATAGTCATCCTTTCTCCCCTTTCTAAGTACCAAATGCTGTCTTTGGCACTTTGCAGATTGGACATCAGGTGTTGCCTTTAGGGGCATACAGTGAAAGCCATAATTTTTTGCCTTCCTTAATTCTATACCAGATCTTAGTTTTCTGTTTATAAAAATTATTAGAGAAAGTAGTATAGGGAGCAGCAGCTTTGAGGGTGGAGTTGAAATTTCAGCTTGAGAGCTTGG
Source organism: Micronycteris hirsuta (assembly GCA_004026765.1). Lineage (NCBI taxonomy): Eukaryota > Metazoa > Chordata > Mammalia > Chiroptera > Phyllostomidae > Micronycteris > Micronycteris hirsuta. Next base: position 5,109 of record PVJI01008281.1, on the reverse strand, counting down.
AAGGAAAAAATAAGATCAAAGTGAAGTAATGCGAGGAAATGTAAATATTAGGGAATCGGCCTGGGGAGGATGATGAAATGCCAGTCCAACTGACAGCAGATTTCCAAAAAGAAATGTATTTTCATGACCAGCTCCCATGTAAATAGCCCGCCAAATGGATTATTTTGGCAAAAAGTGGGTTCAGAAAGTCTGTTTGATAATATTCGTTCAACCTGCTTTGCCTTCCTGTTGATGTCAGTTATTTTCCAGCCGAAGCGGGTGCTCATGAGCCACGCGCAGGGAGCGATCCTGGGCAGCATGCCTTCCCAGTTGGCCTCCTTTGGGCAATGGAGAGGCAGTCCCGTTGGGGATCTGCGAGGATATTTTCCAGTGCTGGCAGTAACAGTCATGGGCCAAAAGAAATCAGTGGGTGCTTCCAGAGATTTCTGCCTCCTCTCCTGACTCCTGCTGAGCCCTGAGAGAATGGTCTTCTCAGTAATACGGATATTAACGTACTGACGGGTCGGTGCAGAATGACTGTGGTGTGGCGGAGGAAGCGTTGATGTGATGGCTCCACAAATTGCTTTTTCTTATTTTCATTGACATCCGCACTGCTCTCGGAGAGGTGGCGGCCCACACTGGACAGACGGACACAGCGCTCAGGATACAGGAAGATGGTTGTGAGGGAAGCACAGGGTGAACTCAGTTCTAAGGATCAGTCTCACGGTCCACAGACCTCAGCTGTGTGGGAGAGACGTTAACCGGTTCCTAACCCGAGGTTACATTTTGCATTTAATCATAAACAATGAAGATTTCTATTCATTACAGTGAGATTCTCACACATCACTCTGTAAACACAAAGCTGATCGTGGAACCTGTGGGAAGCAGTGGTCTCAAGTTGAAGTGGGTTCCCGCCTCTTCTGTTCAAAATCAGAGGGCCCTGTTTTCAAATCGTAGCATTTTAAATTCGAAGATGTATTCATTTTCTAGGGCCGCCAGAACAAAGTACCCCACACTATGTGGCTTAAATGACAGAGACTTATTGTCTCACAGTTCTGAAGGCCAGAGGTCCGAGATCCGGGTACCGGCAGGGCCGGCTCCTTCTGAAGGTGGTGAGGGAGACTTTGTTCCGCCCTCTCCTCTGGCCGCGGGTGGGTGTGGGGAATCCTTGCTGCTCCTTGGCTTACAGAAGTGCCACCCTCACCTCTGCCTTCATGTTCACATGGCGTTCTTGTGTGCATGTGCATGTTCCTGTGTCCAAATTTCTCCTTTTATAAAGACGTTAATCATTGTGGCCTAGCGCCCACCCTTCTCCAGTGTGATATATTAACTAATTACCTCCACAATGACCCTCTTTGCAAATAAGGTCACATTCTGAGATACTGTGGGTTAGAACTTCAACACACAGATTTTGTAAATTACAATTCAACCCGTAACAAAAGAGTTGATCTCTTCATTTATGAGCTTATTAATTAGTTTATAGACTCTTGATTTCTCCTTTCTGCTTTTTTTGCTTCCAAGTTTCCCATAATAAGAGTTAGGTAAAGAAAGGAAAAAAATAAAGTTCAAGTCAATGCATCTTACTTTGCTACACTTAGCTCTGAGAACAGGATGGGGGTCAAAATGAGGCTTTTAAGTTCATGGTGTGTGTAGGTGGCTTCCCATCAGCAAGATAGATGAGGAGGTGGTGGCTGAATTAAGTGTAGAAAGCCAGACCCAATTATAAATACCAACAATGAAGGAAGGATTGTAATCCAACTTTTGTGGGAGCCACAGCACTGAATGTCTTGCTTGACACCTTCGCCAGGTATGTATTGGTGGCAGGTTCTGCTCTAGGCGGACTTCAGGAAGCCGACACTCCATGGGACAGAGCTGGATCATCCCCGCCTGGAGGCCCAGGACCTGGGACGAGGTTGACACACTGTTCGTGCTTGAAGCAGGTGGGAGAGCATTGAACAGACCGGGAAGATCGCTGGGCTTCCTACCAACAAACATGCTGGTTTGCGGGTCAAAAGGTAATGCAGCTCTTATGAAAAAAAAAAAAAAAAAAAAAAAACCCAAAACATCTTTCTTCCCACACATCACCACCTCACTTACCTTCTGACCCACTCCCAAGACCTCAGTCATGTTAGACGTGCTCCTTTGCCCCATCTTTCCATCTCATTAACTTATTTTAGGGGAAAGAGTTTTCACAGATTTCTGCTAGGAAAATTATTCTGAAATTTGGACCGCCAGAGTTTTTCCAGAACATTCTAAAACTCAGCAGTAACTTTTTAAGGTATCAAGGAGAAGATGTTTAGAAAATGACATTTCATTTTACTAATTGCCACGCTGCATAGCTTTTATAGGGCTGTGGTTAGGATTACGGGAGAAAGGCACCAGAGCGGATTACAACACAGCGCTGACCTTTTACCACCCGGCTGAAGCTCGAAAAACAAAACCAAATCCCATCTTACTAAACCATACCTGCGTCTTTTCTGGGAAATACCCCAGAATACAAGTTTGTTTGTTTTTTAAGATGGTTTTCCTTGCCTGAGAGAGCAATCCTGAAACTTAAGTCAATACGGTTCTCATACTACATAAGCATTTTCCTCCTCGGGCTGGGCTTGGGGCCCTTCTTCCCTTCTTCCTCTAACACACATCAAATGCCTTAGATTATAGTTTGTTTTGGGCAGGTTATGCAATTTTAATCTTAAAAATATGAAAATAAAAGGCATGATGAAAGCTAAAACAGGACACTTTATTTTTAAACCAAAAGATGCAAAAACAGCAACAGAGAAGAAAAGAGCCTAATTAGAACCATCTCTAGGGCAAGCGTATCGGTCCTAGTTCCTCCCACTTCTCCCACTGTTTTCTTTATCCCCAGCCCGGCACTCAGCTCCCTCTACCTCTGTCTCCCTGGGTGCAGCTCTTGTGTTCTAATTCTATCCCAGCTTCTTCCACTAAAACAATGAAATTTAGCAAACAAATTTAATCTAATGTCTTTGTAACAATGTATTTTCCCTTTTCTAGGATAAAGGGAGCCCTGGCCATTGTGGCTCAGGTGGTTAGAACATTGTCCCATAACCAAAAGGTTGAGGGTTCGATTCCTGGTCAGGGCACATACTTAGGTTGAGGGCTCAATTCCTGGTCCAGGTGTGTACAGAGGATGATAGTTTCTCTCTCACATTGATGTTTTTCTCTATCTCTTACTCCCTCCCTTCCTCTCTCTAAAACTAATTTTTAAAAAAAGCCTTTGGGTGAGGATTAAAAAAACCCAACAGAATAAAGGGGGCTGGGGACCAGGAGATGCTTCACACAGTGAATGAATTGCTGTTGGTATCGGGTAAGGTGGCTTCAGGGGTTAAAGCATAGACCCTGTTGAGAGTAATGACTAATATTTATTAAACATTCATCATGTGTGTATATGTTAAATTGTTTGTATTTGATAACAATCCATAATAAAATGTAAAATTGTTTTATTTTATGAGAGGAATTCGAGAGTGAAAGGAATTAAATTACTTCACAAGTTGCTCAGCTCTACCTCCGGCAGAGTTGGGAAAGGAACTTGGGTCTTTTTGACCGAAACATTAACCATTACTCTCTATCTGAAAAGAATGAGAGGAGAACCAAGAGGACAGGCAGGTGGAGATGACTGTAGTGATCTTGAAAGCAGAGTTATTCAAGATTCAGAAGTTGAAAGGGCCAGGGAAAGTCATCAAGTTCTGGTGTTTTCCACTCTCCTTCAGCCATGGGGAAGGGCACGTGTGATCCTGAGGTCCAGGAAAATCTTAGAACTCAGGCCTAAATATCAAATGTCTATGTTCAGTGGAATATTATTCTGCCTTAAAAAAGAAGGAACTCCTGCCGTATGTGACAACATGGCGAACCAGGAAGATTCGCTAAGTGAAATAAGCCAGTTATAGAAGAACAAATGCTGAATGATTCCAGTTATATAGGAAGCTAAAATAGTCGGTCTCATAGAGACAGGGAGTAAATGGTGGCTGTCAGGGACTGAGGGACTGCCAAGTGGCTGTTCAACAAATATAAAATTTCAGTTATGAAACATGAATAATTTCTAGAGATCTACTCTACAGTGTTGTGTCATAGTTAACAATAACTAAGTGTACAATATATTGGACACTTAAGAAGGTGAATCTCATGTTAAGTGTTCTTACCACAATAAAAACGACAACGAAAAAACAACCTCAAATGTACAATGGAACCAATCAACTTTTTCCAGCAATAGGATAGGGTTTGGGAGACAGACAGTGGTGGAGAAAGCCAGGGATTAGATGGAGCCTGGATGGTGGACCTGGAGAGGCCAAGGATGGGAGGAGGACACAGGGAATGGAGGGCGCTGGAAAGAGTCCACTGGAGGGATCCAGGGCTCCAGCGAGGTAAGGAAGGAAACAGGCCAGTAACTTGTCTCGCCCTCATTCTCTCACCCTTTCCCTCCTGTTGGTGGCCTTCTGGTCACAGCGTGGCTTCTCCACTCCCAGCTGACATGCCTGCTTCCAAGTACAAGGATAAAGAAAGGAGCCAGAGGTGTCTGTCCCCTTCTATCAGGAAACCACTTTTGAGGACATTCCCAGCACTCCCCTTGGCCAGAACTATGACTCACGGCTGCCCTGTGCTAAAAAGTAGTTGCAGGAAACAAGTCTGAGCCGGTTGCACCTGCAGCTGCTGTTCACACCTTGGTGTAAATAACAGATCACTTTGCTTTTTACCTGAAGTCAGTTATACTGCCAGGAAGGAACCCTGACAGGTACACAGGATGGAAATAGATCTAAGGTGAGGAAAGGGAAGGATAGTTCCCATGTATGGTGTGCTTTCAGAAGACAGGTTTCTGAGGAGTTCAAAGTGCAGATCATTGTATAGATAGAAAATAGCCAGGGGCCTGGGGTCCACGGTGAAAGCAGGGCTAGGTGATGGGGCAGGGGTGATAGAGGTAGCAGTGGATGGCAGCAATGATGACTCCAATTCATTCTGTAATTTTCCCAGGATTGACAACTTTTCTGATGTACCAGTTGCTACAGATCTTCTCCAATGCCCTTTCTTTGCTTTACAAACTTAACTTCAGAGATGCCTGCTGAAAAAAACAAAAAACAAGAAAACCCAATACCCAAGACTGTTTCCAGCGGGTTAAGA
>PVJI01008280.1:0-72214 GCA_004026765.1 Micronycteris hirsuta | reverse complement strand
AGAAATTTCCGGGCCACCTGTCACTCCAGGCTTGACCGCAGAGCCTGCAGCCGGCCCCATGGCCCCCGTCACCCAGGCTCCTGGCACCATGTTAGCAGCTAGGTTTGAGCAGGAGTGCCCCCTGCTACCCCCTCACCAAGTGCCACTTCAGTGTGACAAGACCTGGGGGAAAATCAGAAGTAACATTTCTTTAAGGGGGAAAAAATACCGGCGGCGTGCCCTCTTCTACAAAACACTTACTCCGGCCAGTCTCAAGACAAACAGGGCTTACCCCTCCTTCATTCCTTTCTTTCCCTCTGGTTTCTAAGCCTCTGAAAGCCCCCTTCCTGCTCCCCGGACCCCTGCAGCCACACTGGGCTTCAAGGCCCAGATCAGCTAAAGAACCGTCTGCTAGAAGCGTGTGTGAGAGGCCAGCCCCTCCCGGAGCCGCGCTAGGAAGGCTGATGACTCGCAAGTTTTAAGAGCAGGCCTGCCTTTGCTGCAGGCTGACAGTGCGCTCCCGGCGGTGTGGGCCGCAGGCTCGTTAAGCCTGGGAAAAATAACAACACGGTAGCAGACTGAGAGACGGCAGCATGAATGATTTAAGCCATGTTCGAAGTCTCGGGGTTAAAAATACACTCTTTTGGCTGTGAGACTGGGTATTGTGATCACGATGACTTGGGGACAGCACTTCCATACTTTGTCAGGGGTGGGGGAGGCGGGCAGGAGCGGAAGGATGGAGAGAACAGTGATGCTCCCCGAGGTCAGCTAGCGAGCGGCCAGCGTGCTGCAGACGGGGGAGGGCCCAGCCTCCGCGCAAGGACGCAGATGCAGAAAACCACCAAAGAATATCTCCAAACGCCACTGCCCTTCACACGCTGCTGACTGACCTGGATTTCCAGAAGCTCCGTGTAATCTCATCACCGCTGCCTCTGCATCTGCCTCGACTCTCCGCTCTTAATATCCTGAGAGCAGGGGTCAAGTCATGCGTTTTTCTGTGTCTTTCAAAGCCCTTCACTTAAAAGGAGCTTTCCCTGACCTACCTGAGTAAACACAAGAATGGAATGTTAGACAGATGCCAGAATCAATCTCCTCTCAGGAAAGTTCCCCAAACCAGCACACAGGCCCTGGGGCAGCTGGCTTTGGTGCAGACCTACGAGAGAGCCCCTCCGGGGTGTCCCGGGTCCAAAGAGGCCAGGCAGGTCCCAGTATGGGAACGTAGAGAATGGAGTGGCCTGGAAGGGGCAGGACCTGGAACCAGATCCTCCGATTTCGAGGAGATCAGGGACCCGCCACCTATCAGCTTCAGGAGGAAGTCCAGTCTTCTCGACACTGGCCACCTCTAAGGGTCCGGCACTGGAAACCGGGTCCTGGGCCACTTGCCCATTCTCTCTGTCCTGGCAGAAGCCCACCGACATAACTCTCATCACATTTTATGAGGGCCACGTACTTTCTCAGTGTCCTCTCTGCCACTTACTTCCCTGGCACTGTAAGTGTTTGGCACAGAATGGTCACCCATGAGTGGAGCCCAAGGAACCTGTGAGCGGGGACGGTTGGCAATGCAGGCAGATGGGAGGGGGGGTCCAGGAAGCCTGGCTCTGCCAGGGGGCCAGAACCACAACACACAGGAGAGTGACACCCAAGACGGGACTTGGTATCCAGAACATGACAAGGTCCCCACTACCTCAGCTACCCTGGCAGAAAGCAGGTCGGGGAAGTGGATGTGCCAGGTCATGCACAGAGACATCAACAGTGACAACAGCCCGGCTGTGCACTTCAGTGGTCGTGACCTGTAAGTGTGAGTAGATGCCTCACGCTTCGGATTAGGGTTGAACTTGGATTTAGAGCCAGCAAAGGGCTATGAACAGACACCATGTGGCCCCATTTCAGTGGGCAGAAATCCAGACAAGGAGTGAGAATGCTGAGCCTCCCCATCCTCCGTGTCTCAAAGAAGAGGGGTTCTCCTTTGTAGTCGGGGGACGGCTGGTGAGGACAACCCACGAGCTGCCACCTCCCTAAAAGCTGTGCGGTGCGGGTTATGGAAACCACTGCAGCAAAAGCACTCACCACCGATGTCACTGGCGAAAACCACAGTACTTCAACACCATGGCGGGACTCACTGGAATTCCAAGTAAAACTTCCAGGAAACCCATGGACTTCTGCGAAAAGCACGCAGAGTGATGGAGACAACCATCCCCTTGGGAAAGCCCGCTCCGCAAAGCTGGCCTTCCTTAAAGGAGGTCATGAAGGGAGCATGAGAACTGAATTCCCACCGGAACCCTCCCTTCGTCCAAGCAACCGCCACCCTTAGATTGAGTAGAGAATCAACCTCTGCCCCTGCCTTCAAACCAAGGAGCTCCCCCTGTCCTTCGGCCGCTTGGCTTTTCCTACTGCACGTGACAGTGTGATCACTCCCTCTAGCCCGGTCTCCTGACAGCTGGACTAAGAGGCAGCCCCTGAAACTGGGTCAGGGACAGTAGCAGAGCCTGAGTTCAGCAAAGGTGTGCGTCACAGTGGCTGCACCTCCAGACCCCACCGTCCCGCGCCGTGAGTACACGAGCTGTCGGGAGAAGGCACGCGCAAACAAGACAGACTTCCAGGAAGAGCCCCTGTCCTGTGGTCCCTGAGCTCTGATACGTGACCTGGCATTCTCAGCGTCTCTGTCCCGACTCTACACAACATGGCCTACTTGTGGATCGGGTTTGGAGTGCAGAGACGTCCTGCAGATCCAGAAGGCATGCCTTTGCTTCTCCCTCATACATCAGCGGTCTCCCAGGCGATCCACAAACAGGGCACAGAGAAGTTTTACTGGCAGGGAGGGGAGGGACAGCCACACCCAGGGCTGGGGACGTCCTTGCAGGAACACAGTCCCAGCGCTGGAGTCACCGCAGTGGCTGTCGTGACAGCCAGCTAGCGTTCGCTGAGGGCTTCTCGGGGTCAGGGGCTGTATTAGTTTCCTGGGCCCGCGGAAACACTGAGTCACCAACTGGGTGGCTTAAACTTCAGGAATGTATTGTCTCACAGTTCCAGCAGCCAGAAGTCCGAAGTTACTGGGTGGTGGGGCTGCCATCTCCCAGCGGCTCTGGGAGAAGAGCTGTCCCCTGCCTCTCTCCGGGCTCCCGGGGGTGGCAACAACCCCTGGGGGTCCTCGGCTTAGGTGTGCCTCACACCAGTCTCTGTCTCTCTCTTCACATGGTGCTCCCTCTCCTTTGTCTTAAAAGAACACCCGTCAGCAGACACAGGGTCCACCCTAAACCCAGGGTGATCTCATATCAAGATTCTTAAATTAATTATATCGCAAAGACCCTGTTTCCGAGTAAGCTCCCCTTCACAGGGACCAAGGGTTAGGATCTGAGCACAGCTGTTGGAGGGCCGGCATTCACCCCCTTCAGCAGGATGAGCAGGGAAGGACTCTGCGTGTGCTGTCTCACTGGTGGAAGAGACCTCTGGGGTCATCTCGTCCCCCAACCCCATGACCCACCAGTGTCCACTCTCTGCAGTATGCCTGACAGCAGCCACTCGGCTCCAGTGCAAGGGACCCCTGGATTCTGATGGAAACCAGGCTGGCTTCAGACGGCTCCCATGGTTCCAAAGAGCTTCCTGGTGCACACGGTCACCCTGGAGGTGGCAGTCCCTCTTGTCACCATTTGTTAGAGGAAGACACTGAGGCCAGAGCAGTGTGTGCGCAGAGGCAGCCAGCCCCAGGCCGCGCATGCGCTTGCCTATCCCCATGTGACTCTGCAGCAGGGGAGAAGGCCAAGTTCCCACACAGCGTGAAACCGCTTGGTATCACCATGAACGTGACCTCGAAGCGCCAGGGTCACCTTGCTGTTTATGATGCCAGCCCTGCCTCGCCTGGTCCCTCAGTCAAACGCTGGGCCGACCAGGGCCAGGACAACACTCCGAGCAAAAGAATCTTTTTTTAAAAAGCCCTTTTGCAAATGTGCTCCTGCCGTCTCACATGCGTCTCTATACGGAGAAGGGGACAAACACTGTGTGATGCCACTCAGTCAACTTCACAGAGACTGAGAGAAGAGTGGTGGGTGCTGGGGCGGGGCCAGAGGACTGGGGGCAGGGGAATTAGTGTTTGGGGTGCAGAGTTTTGGTTTAGGGGGTGAAAGACTTCTGGGGAGGCCAGTGGTGATGGCTGCACAGAGAATGTATTTAATGCCACCGAACCATACACTTTGAAATGGTTAAAATAGTAAATTTTATGTTACGTACATTAACCACAACACAGATATTTACAGTTGACCTAAAATTCAAATTTAACAGGGCGTCCTGTGTTTTGTTTGCCAACTCTGGCAGTCCCATCCCCAGGGGCATTCGGCGGGGTATGGGGTCTGGAGACAACTGTGACTGCCCAGACCGGGCAGGGGTGCTACTGGCACCCAGTGGGTGCAGGCCGGGTGCCGCTGAACGTCCTGCAATGCCCAGGGCGGCCTCGATAACAAGAACGGTCTGGTCCAAAGTGCCCGCTGTGCCGAGGCCGAGAAACCCTCCCCCGGAGGGACAGCAGGGAGTTGGACTCCAGCTGCCAACGGCGAACAACACATTCCTACAGGAAAATAAAAGTGCCCAAACCTTGTTTGTATGAAGACACAGCTACAAACGATGCTTTGTCACCTTGCACAGTCTCGTTAAACACAAAATTCTGTGTGTGAGACAGGCGGCAACAGCTGCGGCTCGTCGCCCAAACGCACGCCCTTCCCAGCACTCCTTTCGACTCCCTCCACGGAAGATTCAGAGTTCATCAGAAACAGCCTTTCTGTCTAAGTCCTCGCAGCGAGATGCTTGGTGAGGCGCTTTTGCCACAAAAATAAAATTAGGAGATTAGGTAAGGATGAATTTAACCCAAATTCCCATGGCAGAGTCCCATTTAGTAGCTAGAAAGACATGCACTGACAAGCCACTGTGACCAAATCGCCCAGCTGGAAATCCTGTATGCCAGGGAGAAGCTTAGCTGTCCCCATGTGACCTTAAGTTCACTTGCTAAACCTTTAACTCCTAAGAACAGGAAATCCACCAAGAACTTGAAGGCAAACACGGCGAAGTCTCACATTTTTCACTGGTGTTCACACAAATGGATGCTGTTTTATTAACGCTGAATTAAAAATCAAAGACAAAGCAGCTTATTGTCAAAGCTGTCTTAAGCACGACAACAAAACAAGATTAGTGCCGCTCAGCCGTCTCTAAATCATACTGGTGATCCATCAAGAAAATCAATCAGTGGGAAGAAAAAAATGGTATTTCCTGCTTCTTAAAAACGATCAAAATTCACCCTGGCTGGGTGGCTCAGCTGGTTGGAGCATCGTCCCACTCACCAAAAGGCTGCAGGTTTGATTCGCAGTCAGGGCACCTGGCTAGGTTGCGGGTTCGATCCCCAACGGATCAATGTTTCCCTCGCACATCAATGTTTCTCTCTCCTTCCTCCTCCTCTCCAAAATCAATAAGCATATCCTCAAGTGAAGACTTCTAAAAAATCAAGATCCGCCCATCAACAAGATTTTAGGTGCAACCCAATGGGTCAATCTGCAGGAAAACAGAGGACAGACAAGTTAAGCACTTAGGAGTGGCAAAGCACCAATTCTTTAAAATCGAGATGATTTGGGGAACCTCATATAAGGAAAAACTTGGCGTAGAGGCTGGAATGTAGAAAACGTGAATGAGGAAGGAACTCTAGAACCAAAATTAGGTCACGAGGGGCAGCTGCTGCTCGGGCTTCCGGGGGTGGCGCCAGAGCGCTAGCCGCCGGTGCTTGGACTTTGCATCCGTTTCCCCGCGCTGCGCCCATCGCTTTCCTTCCCCAGATGCTTCTCCCATCCTGCGGGCCTGCATCTCACAGCCCTCCTGAAAGCTATGACAAACTTCAAGAAACCATCAGAGCAACAGAGAAATATTTCTCCTGAGCATCGTAAGGGATCATTGCAGGCAAAATGCGAACGCAGACGCCATCCTTGATTTTACAAACATTAAATTCCAAAATAACACTCGTACTGGGGTGCATGTGCGCATGCGCAGGAGCTCTGTGAGTGGAGGGTCTCGCGGAACTGGAATTCAACCACCAACAGGCTCCAGGTACCTGGAACACAATCCGAATGAGGAGTTCAGCTGAACAGTCACTGATGGATCCAACAGGAGGTCAGATTGTGACCTTTGTTCCCAGGCTGCTGCTCAGCTCAGAGTGGGTTCTCTGTCACTACAAGTTCTTCAGGGTCCAAGCCTAACAGACGAAAACAAAGTAAAATAGGAAAGAGCTGAAATAGATGGGAACGTTGCTACCACAAATATAGCTCATTGCCTGGATGAGGGAGAAAAGGGAAAATGACGAAGAGAAGATGTAATTCAAAACACAGCCAGCGTTCATCCTGGCTGAGTGGCTCAGTTGGTTGTCCTGTGTACCAAAAGGTTGCAGGTTCGATTCCCGGTCAGGGCACACGCCTAGGAGGCAAGTTCAATCCTGGATCATAGAGTACATACAGAAGGCAATGAATGGATGTCTCTCACATCACTGTTTCTCTCTCTCCCTTCCTTTCTCTCTCAAATCAATAAACATATCCTCAAGTAGGGATTTAAAAACAAAAAAATGGCAGCCTCAACAAGAGAAAAAGCCTGTGCCCAGCCAGCCAAGCAGACAGGATGCTGGCAGAGATGGCACCATGGGCACTGCCCGGGCTGGCAGACAAAGCCGGACAAAGCTCAGAAGTAAGCGATGAGGCTCTTCAGCTTCAAAACTCCATCCAGACATAAATGCAGTTATTCCCTCCTGGGATCAACGGGGAGGAAATCAAACAGAGGCCCTTGTTTTTTTCTATTTGTACTTCCCTTCTTCATCCCTGATACACATGCAGCTCCTGCTTTGCCTTCAAGGAGGCAAATACAGTTAATAAACATGACCACACTTCCTGCCAAAAGGCCGTGTCAAGGGGCCTGCTGACCCGAGCAGCCCTGAGACGCCCCTTGATCTGTTAGGACTTCAGGAGGCCCCACTCCACCCCAGGGCTCCTCCGCTCGGGCCCTCCGGGGACCCAGAGCTGTTTGTCCACTTCTGTTTGTGCTGTTTCCACTGACGGCTGCACTGCCCCCATGGGGACCTGTGTTCATCTTGAACGCACCCACCTCCCACCCGTGAAAAGCACAGGACCCCGGACACTGAGATCTCAACACTCGCACACTAGAGAGAGAATTTAGTCGTGGCCACAGCACTAATGTCAAAACCGGGCCAAATGGTTAGACATCGTCTCCTTTGCTGCCTCACAGATCAAGAATCCACTCGGCTCTCAATGAATTCACTGGAAACAGTCACAAGTTTCAGAGGAGTGGTAACTACAGCACAAAGCACTGTGTTTCTGGCCCCCGGAACCCCACAAGAGCTGTTGGCCCAAGGCCCCTTCGCTCCTGAAGACTCCAGTAGATGTGCCCTACAAACAAGAACATAAATTACGGAGCCACAAGACAACCACCGAAACCCTGAAATTAACACTGATCGATTACCGCCACCTAATTCTCGGGCTTCTCAGAGATTTTCCAGAAGTCCCAACGATGTCATTCACGACATGAGGACTCCCGGCCCCTAGGATGCACAGGCTGCAGAGTCCTCCCATCTCATCGGTTTCCTTCCAGATGGGATGGTTCTCATCTGCCCTTGACTTTCAGAGCTTGGCACCCCTGAGACGACGGGCCAGTGACCTTGTCGAACATCCTGTCCTCCAGCTGAGTTTGTCTGGTGGTTCCTCATGGGGAGATTCAGGTCTGTAGGCTGGTAGCATACCACAGATCTGATGCCCTCTTCTTCCGACTGCCTCCTACCCGGTGACACAGGACCTCCACCTGGGCGTCACTGACGGCCACGCTGACCATGAGATTAAGCTGCGTCTGCCAGACTCTGCACTCAAAGCAACTATTTTCATCTGTGCATTTCATTAGCATTCAGACACAATGTAACTGACGTGCATATCCCACCTCTCATACCTTATGAAACATCTAGTGTATTTATTTGGGTATAAATGGACTCACTTCTTTCTCTTTTATTCTTGGGGGATCATCACCTGACATCATCTTCATTTGTTTTGATGCCCAAATCATGCCCAGTGGGAGCCCATGCAGGCTGAATTCCGGATCCTTCTGCGGTGTCCAGTATTCTTGAACACTTTTCACCTCGGGGCCAGGTGGTATTTAGGAGCCAGGAACTGGGCTCTGGCTGTGATTCTGGCGCTCAGCCTCCCAGGCTCGCGCAGCGGCAGAGCGGGACGGTGTGTGCGTGGAAGTGCATGCCCACACGCATTTCCTTGGGGCTTCCGCATCTGTGTCCCAGTGAAATGAGACCTGGATTTCACTGCATCACCACAAGGTTCCTCCCAGTCCTCTCCTTACTTGTGACTCGTCTTCAACAGTGACGATCAGAGTGCCCGGCAGGGAGACCACAGCTTCCCTGCGTGGAAGCCTGCCTGCTGCACCTCCTCTCATGTCTGCGGAACTAAACTGCTTGTACACTAAATCTTGCACACTCCATAGCTATAACTGGTTGAACTGTGTCTCAGAAAAACATGCTGAAGTCCTAACCTCCCGAATCTGTGAGGATGGCCTCATTTGGAAACAAGGTCTTTGCACGTGTGACTGCTAGGTTACGATGAGGCCGCACCAGATCAGCGGGGGCCCTAAACCCTCCAGTGACCGGTGTCCTTGTAAGGACAGGAGGGGACAGCCAAAGGCACAGCTGCACAGGGAAGAAGACCTCATGAAGGCAGAGGGGAGATTAACATGGCGGGTCTACAACCAAGGAACACGGAGGACTGCCCACAGCCACCAGAAACGAGATGGACGCAGGAAAAGGCTTCTCTGGGGGCCCCAGTGGGAGCGTGGACTCACAATGACCTTGACTTCGGACGTCCAGCCTCCAGAACCATGAGAGAATAAACTTGTCTCTGGGGCAGTTTGTGAGGGCAGCCCTGGCAAACGAACGTGATGGCCATATTTTATCAGCATTACACCTCCACCTGCCTAGAACAGGGCCTGGGCCACACTGAGCACCACAGCAATAACTGCCGTGCAGATATGTGACCACTGTCCAGCCACCCCATCACCGTATCCAGGACCACTGTTAGCCTGTGGCACCTACAGTTTACGTTGATACAAGTGAGAAAGAGGAACCCTACTCTCTAACTTGTATAAATCTGTATGCACACTTCACTTCTGTTTTGTTGAAAAATGTCCAAAACATGCTGCTTATATTAGGATGAGACCTGATAGATATAATCCATGTAATATGATTTATAACTACAATATGCATGATGAGGCTCACAAGTAGTCCACATGACTGGCATCCCATAATACCCAGGGCTCCAGTTCACGGGGCAGCCCTGACCAAGGCTGAGCACAGTTCATTCCGGTCCTGAAACAGGAACTAGAATTCATTCATAAGATGCAGGGAAAGGCAACCACTCGCCACACCATCTCTTCCTCGGTCACTCTGACTGAGAGACAGAACACACATGGAGCAGCTAAGAAAAATACGGAAGCAACACACGGCTGATTAAATGCACAAAAGAATTTGGAAAATCACTGTGCAGGTGAACAACAGAGAAGGGACCTGGAGAGGACGCGCTGCTGCATCTGGGTCAGAAGAACCATTGGTCGGTGTCAGCCGTGGGCAGCACAAGCCTGGTCCCAGCCAAGGTGCAAGAGCTCTGCGGGCTGAAGGCCCCGGCCCGCCCCCACCTCCTCCCCCCACACAGGAGTGCTCTCCAGGAAAAGCGGCAAGGTCGAGTGACTTGCCAAAACCAGGTTGTTAGAAGTGGCAGCCCTGACCTATGAACCTGGATCGGACCAGCTGCCCAGCCCACACCCGTCATGCTGCCACCTGAGCACCTCTGAAGAAAGTTATGGGCAAGCAAAATTAGCGAAACGGAATTTTTCCCAGATTAAATCTACTCCATGTTGAAAAATGCCGTGTACGAGGCACTTTGCCAGCTACTTGTTTCCCGCATGTACCCTAGCCAACTCGATTCGGAAGGCAGATTTCCTCTCTGGCCAGGCTGAAGACCCGCCGGCCATCCGCAGGAGGCGCGCTCTCGGCAGGAATGACCGTACTCCATTGCGCGCAGGAAAATGTGGGAACTGTCTGCGGCAGTCACGCCACTTGGTTCACTCATGACCCTGCCAGCCCCCCATAACATGATTTTCCCTCCAGCAGAGAGAGCTCCCGGGAAGAACTGCACTTTCCACATCCCGTCACCGTTACGGTTCTGCCTGTGGTGGCTTCCGCCCTGCCCCACAGCTGTGTGAGAGAAGAAGGCAGCACCCCCCCAACTGTTCCAGAAGCAGGGCCTGGGCACAGGCATTTCTGAAGCTGCTGGGGCATTTTATGCATGCTCTGTCTGATGCCAGGCTCTGTGGGGTTCAACCAGCAGAGGGCAACAGCATGCCCTATGGCCTAGCTGCTGGGGAGCGGAGCATGGGCCTTTCTTGGGATTGGGTCACTTCCGGCTGTGAAGCACCTATGTTTGGCTCTCAGGATGTCAGAAATTTTGTAGCTAACCACTATCTTCTAAGACAGGGGTCTCCAACCCCTGGGCCGCGGGCCGGTACCAGTCCCTGGTGCCAAAATGTTGGGGCTGCTGCTCTAAGAAATCTTTGTTACTGAGCCACAGTACACTGTGTTGCCTGATCTAAGAAAATGTATCCATTTTTAAAATTCTGCAACTTGCACCTTTGATGAATGAAACGAAAATTGTTCTGAGCATCGTCAGTGATTACTGTAGGCATTAGACACTGACCAGGTTCCTTGTCTAACCTCCCTGCCCGCCAACTCTCGCCCCCAGAGACCAGCAAAAACATTCGAGAACTTTTTAAAATGCAGAACTTGTCTGGCACAAACAATTTTTTCCACTTTTGCAGAAGAGTGACTCGTTGCAAACCTTCATGGGTAAGCCCTTGGTCCCGCTCCTAAGAAAGTAACAAAAGGATGTGGCTTTATTAGGGAGGGAATGAATCCCAAAGCCACAATTCTTTACCTGGCCTTATTACCAGGCGACCTTGGCCTAATCATTGACCAAACGAATGTCTCTAAGGAACTCCCGACCTTGTTTCTTAAAAACATAAGTGAAAGGTCTTCCACAACTGAGCTGTCAGGCCAATTACAAGCATTGTCTGTAGCCTCCTCAGTCACCCGGCTGCACCCACAGGTGCTGGACACAAGACTCGTTCCCAGGGGCCAGCGATGCTATTTTTCCTGGACAGGGAAAGTCTGTCTGTGGACAAACTGAATGTTAGCTGCTAATGGCCTTCTCCTGCTGTAATAAATAAAATCATTTTATTTTCATTGCACAGCCTCAGAGACTTTTACTCTAGGAACAAAATCTTTATCCTAGATACACTAAAATCACTGATGTATCGATATTTCTGTACAAATCACAAACACCCGATAAATATAGTCTTATATATCATGTGCCGGTTCTGGAAAGCAGGGGAGGGTTAGGACGTATAAAATAATAAAGAATGGAAGTCTCCACATGCAGTCACTGTGTACACATTTATTTGCTACCGCTACATGTACAAAAAGTACTTTTTTATTGGCAATCACTGGAAAATATGACAAATTCAGCAAACGATAATCAAATGGTCACCCTCAGATACTAAAAATACGTGGGTGACTGTAACTTTTATATCTCTAATTTCAGCACTCATGGTGATGACGACGATGCACGTGTGAAGGAATCCAACCTCAGGCTGCGAGAGTAGTTCCAGCCTCAAAACCAATCAGACCACCCAACACCAGACGCAGCGTTTGAGTCAGGGGAGACTTGCGGGCATGTCGGGCAGCCAAAGGAAAGACAGAGGTCAAGTGGTGGACAGAGACCCCGACACTGCTGATTTTCCCACAGTTGTCCCCACATTGAGAAGAGTCAAGGGTCAGCCCTGGCCAATGTGGCTCAGTTGGCTGGAGCATCGTCCTGCACACCAAAGGGTTGCAGGTTTGATCCCCCGTCATGGCACATACCCAGGTTGCAGGTTTGATCCCCAGTTGTGGTACAAATGGGAGGGAACTGATTGATGTTCCTCTTTCTCTAACAATTAATAGACCTATTTTTTAAAAAAATAATATAAAGAGTCGAGGGTCCTGGGCCATGCTCACCCAAAGGCAGTGACTCCCAAAGTGTGGTCCCCAGACCAGCAGCGTGGACAGCATGAGCTCCCCCCGGGGCCTGTCTGAAGGAGGCACGTGCTGCGGCCACCCCACACCTGCGGGGTCAGAACCACTGAGGGTCCAGCACTCTGTGTTCTGACATGCCCACCAGGCGTCTGGAGCACATTACAGTCTGAGAAACACCGCCCAGAGCTTCTGGTAGGGAGTGCCAGGTAGAATTCCACCCCTTTCCTGACTCCTTGGAAGCTAGTCTGGCATCCTCAGGACGAACAAGCCACTTGTGACTGACCAATCGGGAAAACCAACTCTGCTTAGCCAGGACTACGAGCATTTTCCGGTAATGTCTGTCACCTGGTCCTCCCATCTGGTCTGGTTATTTATTGACATAGCATGCTCAGCTACTATTTCCAACTTTAATGGGTGACTTGCAACACCCATTCCCTAATTACATTTGGTCTTAGGATGTTCTGTTGACTGCCAACCTTTCCACGGTAAAGGAGTAAGTGAAAGTCCAGGTTTTTCTCCTCTTTGCCTCTTTTGCAATTCAGTTAAAATCTCTGTTCAGTCAGGAGATCCTTCCCACCACTCACCTCCCCCACCCCGCCCGGCGCAGAGCCCCCTTCCTGGCCAAGCAGCCCTTGCCTTCCGAGCAGTCTCTGTGGCCAGGCAAGGGGACTACAGTTCCCCTCAACACGAGGACACTGCAAAAACAAGAATATGCCATTCTTTCTCTCTAGAGTCAGTATGTTACATATATTTCTAGGATATTTCATATCCTAGCTACACAGCATGGTGCCCAGTTGGGTCATCAATGTGCGATTGTAGGAAGCATTGTCAACACCATTATTTAGCATTTGCTGGAACTCAGAGTCAGGACTAACCTAACTCGGGTATGTGTAGATTTAACTCTTTAACTGCTCACAGTCCTGTGCACATTTTATGCTGCTTCAGTTCACTTGATTACCTCTTGCTATTTCACCTACTGTGCCTTTTCTCCCTGATTCTATCTAAGGTCCCCGAGGGCAGCAACCATACCTTCTGCTTCTCACAAAGCACAGATCCCCCTGTAATGAGAGTCAATAAATATTGGCTTGCCTATATTTAATCAAGTGCCCCTCTACCCTGGGATGGAGTCTCTAAAACCCTGCTTTGGTGGTTTGCCACTTGCAACTAGATTTTCTCTGATTTTATGAAAATAAAGAAATAAAACACCCCTGGCCAAAGCTAACCCTAAAGAAGCGACAGGCAGATAAAGCTCTCTCTGTGCCCAAGTCTCCAGTGACAGGGTGTGAAATAAATAGTTAACAATGCACCGGTGGTGGGGGAGAGGTTGGGGATCACACCTGACGTGGGGCCAGCTGAAAGCCAGCTGGTAACTCTGCTTTCCAGATCTGCGGCAGCCCCAGGCAGCAGACGCTACATTAAGTGCCTGCAAAATGTCACTGCAAATAACTTTTTCAGATGTTCCTGAGTCGGAAGGTTGTTGCAGGAAAAGGAAGAAGACAATTAGCTGGCACTATATACATGAAAGAAACATCCTGGCCTGTCCATACCTGACAACTGAAATGCCACCTGGACAGGTCCATTCGTCCGGGGAAAACAGGACCACCTGCCACTGCAACGGACAGGGCAAGACAAGGGTGAAAGGTGAACACGCTCCATTCGCTCCAGAGAAACGACGGACTGGCGGACACTGTGGCGGGGCTGCCTGTGAATTCAGGACCTCCTGCGGGGCTGGCAGAGGCCTGGCCCAGTCGCTTCGCCAACTTCCGGCTGCCGAGAGCCGTCCGTCCATTCCAGTGCCCTGCCCGCGGCTGGCCTGTCCAATAAAAGGCCACTCTCCCCTCAAGACTCCCCTCCACTGGCACTGACAAAAGGCCTGGCACCCGGCAGGTCTGTGTCCAAAAAAGTCCATTACATTGTTAAGCTGAGTTATAGACAGTATTTTGTCGCTGGGATTTCGTCCGGCAAAATCCATGGGTGACCACAACCCGATGCGTAAAAGAATCTCACACTGAGACACTCTGGGAGAAAAGAGTCCGGAGCCACGGGACTATTTCCTTTATCTCAGGAAAAATCCCCAGGCGTAGCTCAGCCGGGCTTTTTATTAGAAGCTTTAGGACACATTTACATTGGATTGATTATTCATGGACTTATGCAGAACAGGGGTCTTTAGTTGGGTCATGAGGATATATGGGAAGGAATAGATAAGGGGTAGGTTTACTCAGTAAGGTAAACATTTAGGGTACAGAGCATTAGGTTGTAAATTCAGGTCCGGTGGCAGACAGGACCGGGGTAGTACATTAAACAGGAGACAAGTAAATTGAGGGTAAGCTAACTAGGGCTGTTAACTCTTAGGACCATAAAACATTGATACAGAGAAGAATTTCATGGACTCATTAACTTAAGTCTCTTGACTCTGGGAGGGAGAGACTCAGCAAGTCAGAGAATTTCTTAAGATACATTTTTGCCAAATTCCTATTAGAAAATTCCTTTTCCACTGACATGATTCACACTTGTCCACACAGGAATAATTTTTCCTCACGAGGAGCCGAGCTCTTCACGTGTAAATTCCCGGGACTGTGTGTTTTCATGCATGTGGAAAGAACTCCCACAGTATTTCAGCTCCCCACAGAGGAAACTCTACTTGATGATAAAACGACAGGTGTGAGATTTATTGAACAACGTGGCGTGGGTATGTTGGTGCTCTGTGTCACTCGTGTCAAACCTCTGAGGGAACGAGCTCAGTGAGGAGAGGAAGCCACGACACTGAGACCCACGGCTGGCCTGGCATCGGGGCTGCCCTGCGTCCCTGCTCTGCCGCAGGCCACCGGTGCCCCAGGCCGCAGACACCCACTGTCGCCTGCACGCCCTCCCTGACCAAGCATGACTGTACCTGAAGCTTTCAGCTGCTTTCTCTGGGGCATCAGGAAGATGAAGGAATCCCACCAGTGTTTGAAGAAGAGAGAGCAGTGAAAAGTATCAACTAAAATGGATAAAAACTAGCAGCTGCTATGTTTCTCTTATAAGCATTTCAGCAACAGCACGCGATCTACATCAGCTGAAGGAGCAGCGCTCGCTGGAAGCTGCACTCTGACCGCTGCAAAGAGGCGGCTTTATAAGGGAGCCTTTCCCGCCTATTTCAACACTCTGTCCCTCCTGCAAGACTCTGTCCTGGACCCCGAATTCAGGAAGAATGCAGGGCGTGGCAGGTCACTGCTTCCGCAATGCCAAAGTCATGACCATTTCCTAAAGGTTCCCCATCTAACGAGAGTCCCGACCACACCACACAGGAAGTTCATGGAAAACGACGGCAGGGGTTTAGCTGTTAACAGGCACCGTCGGTACAACGGAAACTCCATAGCAAGTGGAAGCAGAGAACAAAACTTCAAAACTTAGAAAAAAATATAGAAAATATTTGTGGGATCTCAAGGTAGGAACGAATTAATTAAACAAAAAACAGAAACGAATCACAAAGAAGAAGATAAAGGCATCTACTTTAAAACGTGAACTCTGTATAACAAAAAGCAGACCACCCACAGAGCAGGATACAGTATGTTAGTACATTTGGAAGCTCTCCTTAATGCCACAATAAACTGAAAAAGTAAAAACAGGTGACTTGAGTCAAATGTGGAAAAATGTTAACATCTGCAATGAATGGGTGACTGCTGGGTGACTTTCTGTGCCTTTCTGTTTTTCTGAAATACTCCCCATTAGAAGGTCAATGTCACATGTAATAAGACAAATTAGAAATGCTTATGTCCATGGAGCGAAGTCTCTGAGCACTATTATCTCTTCCCTCTGGGACCATGCTAAAGTTCATGTTCAAGACCATTGCTCCTTTCCTGTTTCGGGCTGTTTGCACAATTCTCCACCCAGCCTCCCTGGGTCTGCCTTTCGTGACTTCACCACACTCCCACGCTCAGAACTTGAACTCTCATGCCAGCGTGTACACACTAGCACAGACTTCCCCGACGCACAGGCGAGTCCTTCATCTCTTCTCTCATCGCTCTCTTCCTCCTGGCATTCAACAAGAACCCACAGAACCCACCGCAGGGCCTCGGGTCTCTGCGACATTTTTGAGACTGTATTTTCCTTCGGTGGCAGAATGGGCTCGTCGTTCACAAGTTCCCTTCCTCCTCTCTCCTCGCTGCAGGCAGAGGGCGAGGCCTCTCACCAGGCCTCTGGTTTAGGCCAGGAGACTGGTTCTTGCCAACAGAACACAAGCCGTCCTGGTGAACGCTGTATCCCACTGGATGCTTTAACCATGCGAGCTTGCCCTCTGCCACTTTTCCGCTCCACTACGGGAATAATCTGCCCCAGGCAGCCCGATCTCAGAATGAAGAGACTGTGTGAAGCAGATCTGACCCAACACACAAACACCTGGCAGACCCACAGACGACCCCCAAGGCCCTGAGTAAGAAACGTAAACCACTGAGATGTGGGGATGTTTGTTATACTGCATTACCAAAGCAATAACTGACTAATACAATCTTTGTATTAAAGGATCATTTCAAGATCATTTTATTTCCTCTGTTATTTTATGTTGAGAATTTTAATAATTACCTGCTCAGCTATGATGGTCTTTTTTGTCACATTTAAAGCTTTCTAGACTAGTGAACTTTACTAGCCACACACACACACACAACCCAAGGTCTTTTAAACCTGGATTCAGGTTTTCGCTCTGTCCTTACCTCCTGCTGTTACCCTCCCACAATCTTCCCTGTGTTGTGCTTTTAATTCCTGAGTATGCCACACCCTTAAACATTAATTAGGCATCTCAACCATTTACGTGGAACATTCCCTACTCCAGGACTTGTCTTCCTCCCTTTACCCACTCAATGCTCCTTAAGTTATTCATTAAGATGTGAATCAAATCTCATTTTCGCATGTGGTTTGTCCACTCCCATGGCCCCAGAAGGGGAGATGACCCCTCCTTCGTGGTCCATCTGAGCTACCTATCCTGCCATCCTGGAAGCACCTGCATTTATACCCATTTCCCCAGAGGCCTCCCTGAGAACAGAAAGGAAGTCCCACTGGCTTTAATGCCCAGTGCAGACTGCACGGTGACTGCCATCGTCACGGCCTCCCTGACATTTCCAGTCCTGCTCTTTCCACCGAAGTTCTCACAAGAACCCAATGTGCTTCTGTTATCACCTTTACAGGGGAGGCTGCCGAGGCACCTTGAGCTTTAGCAGTTTACTCCAGGACATTGGCCACAGATGAGGGGAGCCAGTGATTTGACTCCACAGCCCATGTCCGTGACCATCACCCGTGCTGCCTCCCAGGGACATGTTTGCACAGGAGCAGATCAACCGACTATTCTTTGTTTCGTGTTTAACAGGAAAACACACTTGTAATGGAATCAACCTCATTGAGGATCACTTTGGAGGGAGAGGCAGAAACCGATTACGTGGAAATCACGTCTGTGAGCAGCACAGTCCTGCTTCTTGGGTCTGAGCTCCGCCCCATCCACCTGAGCTGTTCATCGACCCGCCTCTCCCACGTGTGCCCGTATCCTCACCTGTCAGCAGCTCTCTCTGTGCAAAGCAGGGAAGCCCAGAGGATGCTCTAAGGAGGCAAGGGGAGGTCTCTTTCTACCAGGCATGTCCTCTTGGGACGCATTGGGAAGCCGCAGCAGAAACTGGGTGAAGCATCTCGCCTACAGGAGCTGACTCGGGGACGCACTGGGAAGGGCAGTGTGAAGCCATGGCGGCTGAGGCTGCACCCACATCGTGCAGAGGGAGGTGAGCACCCCATCACCCCAGTGCACGAGGATGCAGGGGCTCTGGCACCCCAAAATGACAACCTTCCACTGGGAATACATGGCCCGGGGGATGTAATAGAGTTTTTTAAACCTTTCTCTTGACCCAGTTTGAGGCCCTGGCTGGAGGTCCGTCCCCCATCCTGAGCAGCCAATGAAACCCGCCCTCCAAGCACCTCCCTTCTCAAACTCACACTCAGCACACTACCCTGCCCCGGCCCTTGTCACCCCAGGGCCACATACCAGACAACTAGGAGCAGCCCCTCTGTCCAGAGCCCTGAAATTACTCAGACCAAGCCTGCCTGCCCTGCCTCTCCTGTTCCTTCCCACAGAAACCACAAAGAGGTCTGTGCCAGGTCTCCTGCCCCCTCTGCCTCCTCGCTGGGCCTGGGGTCCCTGTGGCGGGGCCTGCCCCTCCTCCTGGGATCTGTGAAAAACTACCTCTCCAACGCAGCCTCTGCTGATCCGTCGCCCTAACTCTACCCACATTTTCTGTTAGTGCGCTCCACGTTAACACAATGGAAGGCAGGCCCCCCACCCAGCCAGCGGACAAGGAAGCAGCCACCTCTTCTCTGTCCATGAGGCTTCAGGCAGCTGCTGAACAGGTGATGAGAGAGGACGAGGGGCACATATCTCCACTGCCATCGTGGGAGGGACAGGCTGGCTTCGCATTGCTCTTTAAAAAATTTAGAACACTGAACACAGCACCCGAAGGAAAGGAATAAAAAATGCATTCAGCATGGAGAGAGAACACATTCTCAGCTGGGATTACCAGTAAACAGGAGATTTGTCTAAAATTATAAGGATAGAGTGTTGTTTTTAATTTTTTTTATTGTGGCAAAATATATATACCATAGAATTTACCATTTTATCTACTTTTGGTGTATAGTTCAGTAGCATTAAAGGTGTTCCCAGGGTTGTCTGACCACCCTCAGCATTGTCTCCAGAACTTTCCTCCGTCACCTCGAACAGAGACTCTGCCCACTGCACACAAACCTGTCCCTCCTGTCCCCAGCCCCTGGCACCACCTGCCACTTCCTGTCTCTGTGAACTGACTGTTCTGGGTTCCTCATGTAGGTGGAAAAATACAAGGTCTGCCCAGAAGGTATGCAGCCCTGCACTATGAAAAATAGAGACATTTATTGAAGAAGGTACAAGATACAAGAGACATTGTCCATAGGGCTATGATGCCTCAGTCCCCTTCAAAGTAGGCACCTTGGCACCTCACACAGCTCATGAGGAAAAACTCTGCATGAGACGTGATGCATGAATCAATGTGTTGTCGTGGTGAAGCTGCCAATCAACAGTTGCCCACAGCTGCAGCCTTCTGAATCATCTGAATAGTTTCCGTGGAAGAATGTTTAAGCTTAACATAAAATCGGATGTAGATTCATTGCTCTACTCACTCAGTCATTCTGAATGTGACAGCCACACAGTACACACGCTCACTCAAAAGCATCTACTGCCTCCACTGACTAGTACAGTGAAGTCATCATCGTTCACACATGTGCATTCCAGTCCACTCTCCTTGGCTGCCAGGTTACATCAATGTCACACAAACCATTCTCATTATATTAACAATGGCTGGACTTTTTCCAGACAGACCACTCATATATAGTATCATTTTTAAGGAACTCCAAGTACCCTGCAATCTTCCACAAAAAGTAAAAAAAAGAAAATGATATTCCCTCTCTTTGACTTTTTTTTTTTCACTTTCTGAGGTGCATTTGTGCTTGATGAATGCTGTGTAGACAATTGCGTATTTTGCATATGCTCAGCACATAATTTCACAGGGGCTTTACTGAAAAAGAAATCTCCATCCCTCATTTCAGCAGTCACTATGCTTTTGGCTTCACAAGAGCAGAGTCATCAAAGGCTCAGATCATTCACACGTACAGAGTTAAAACATGCACAGCTCATACTAGAGCTCTGCACAATAGAAGGGTCGCCATACAACTTACAGCGCAGCTGGAAAGACCTGAGAGAGGAAATCAAAATTTTAGCAAATCAAAGAGGAAAACACTCCCTAAGCAGATTCTGGAGTCTAGGAGAAATAATTGCTCGTGACAGCCGTTCCAAAACACCCAAAGAACTAGAATAATTAATACAGGACAAATCACAGCTCCCTTTAGTACTAACCAGTTTCGGTCTTTTGAGCACAACCTGAATCAGGGGCTTTTGGGAAAGTAATTTGCAAAACAAGCTTTGCTATTTCTCAGAATCAAAGTCATCACCATCGGTTCATATAAAGTCTTCTACACAGAAAGACATTAGGGTGGTAGATGGGAAGAAAGGTGGAAGAAAATGGGGTGGGGGGAGCACAGAACGAAGCAGGGATGTGAGTGGGAGAGGCACTCCGGGTAGCACATTGGAGCTGACACTTCCTCTGGGCGCTCCGTCCAGCCCCTTCCCCTCTATGGCCCTCCACTCCCTCAGCTGCGGGCCAGGGAGGTGCTCCTTAGGATCCCAGCGATGGCGAGAGGTTCTCCTCACCAAGACGGAAAATGCGTCACGCAATCAGCAAGCGCACTGCCTAGCGCCCGGTAATAAGCAGCGGGTTTTGACGACGTGCCGCACCAACGGTGATCTGGAAACAGTACCAACATACACAACACATCGCTCTCGGGCTTCTGTTTCTCTCTTTCCCCTCCACTCGACAGGCTTCTCTGTGCTCACAAGTGCCTCGGTGTTGCCCAGGCTTCTGCCTCAGTCCATAGGCTGGCAGGCACCCCACGTTCCCTCCACGGTGGCTTATCCTGCCCCTGTGCCCACGTCATCTCACCTTGTACACAAGGACACCAAGGCCGGGAGAGACCAAATGACCAACAGAAGCCTCAGGTGGGCTCACCTTCTAGATGCTTCACAACTGCCCTTCTCGACTCATCAGCCCCTCCCTGTCCACTCACTGCCTCGCCCATTGTCGCAACCTTCCTCCTTTCCTTGAGATGTGCTACACAATACTGAAAACGAACAACGGGTGATGACTGCAAAATAAACGCCTCGGAGCTATCGTCCAGTTTACAGGACACAATTTTACTGACGCCGCTGCAGCCCCTGGGTTCACGCCACATCCCACCGCCAGCCCCGGGGTTGATGCTCTGTGGGGGTCCATCACTTCCTGCAGGATCTGTGCTTCTCCTGCATATGTGCGCATCCTTAAAACATGTCACACGTTGTGCCTTTTTAAACTAAATAATCGGTACTGTGTGCGTTCTCCTGGAACTTGCTTTTATCCCTCAGGTTATGTACATGAGATTCATCCATGTTAATATGTGTGACTGGTCCATTCCCTCTCACAAGTGAGCAGTATTCTGTTATGCAGTTCACCTACTCATGAAGGAAACACTCCCACAACCAAGCCAGGCGTGGTTCACCTGCACGTGCAAAGGGCCATCAAATTACAATGGAATAGATCATCGTCAAGCCTGCTTTATTTCCCCCATTCCCTCACATTGATCTGATATCCATAATTAATTTAAACACTAAGTTAATTCAGGTACGCTTGTTTCTAGAGTAATTACTTACAAATAACCCTATGTTTTAAATAACAGAAATAGGTATTTGTGGTAGAATACAGAAAAACTGGACTAATAACTGCCTGGTCCCATAGATCTAACAGCATAACTTATATAAGCCTGAGAGAAAAGTGCAGAGGATTACACATCCAACTACAGGATGCACCAGGACTCGGCTGTTCTACCAAAGCAGGTTTGCAGGAACGGAGCAAACCCTTCTGCCAACGAATGCAGGAGCCCAGGCCAGCGCCGTCTGTTCATCCTCCGCTCACCCAACAGGAAGGAAAAGTTGCCCTAGATGACTGCGTGCTGCCAGGGGCGACGAGGCTGGCACGTGCCGAAGACGAGGCACTAAGAGAAACAGGAAATCGCAGCCCCAGAAGAAGCCAACACTTTGCAGAAATGGCTGGCCCATCTGTCTTCAAGGGTTGCTGCAGGAAGCAACCAGCTGTCTGATATTGGGGAAAGTAGAATACTAACTTGCATTTAAAAGAAAATTATATTAGCCCTGGCTGGAGGGTTCTGTTGGTTGAAGTGTCATTTCCACATCAAAAGGTCAAGGGTTCAATTACCAGTCTCGGTGCGTATGGAAGGCAAGCCATCAATGTTTCTCTCTCACATTGATGTTTCTCTGTCTCTCTCTCTCTCTCGTCCTCCTCTCTCTCTAAACTCAATTAAAAAAAACATCCTTGGGTGAGGATTAAAAAATAATAACACAATAAAATTATATTAGAAGGCATTCTGGCCTGTTCTGTTTTGTTGGTTTCCAAATCACGTCCAGTGTCTTCATCCAGTTGTATTGGCTGTTGCAGTGAAGCACTGGGTACTTTAAATCACTTTGAAAACTTTAGCGAAGGGGAACAAATTGCCAAAACACTTGAGAAATCCATGTTATCTGTGTTCCCTAAGGCACATCTCTGGAAACACACGGGCCAACGGGACCGGCTGGGCTGCGATATTTAGCGCCCAGAGAAACGAAGGGGGAGGAAAGGTTGCTTCGGTTGTCCCCACAGTCGTGTTCTTGTCTTAAAAACTCGGACATGCCCTTCCTTCGCGAAAATTCTTTCCTCCATCACCACCCTCACCTGGAACTTTTAACCCGTAGAAACTGCCTGGGGCCTTTGAAGACAAATCACAAACAAACCACAAAGAGGGAGCGCTGCCAATATTGCTTCAGAAGCAAAACCACTGTGAGGTTATCAGTCTTTAGCATAAGGGACAATGGCAGCCGAGCAAGAATTTGACTTTGTAGTCTGTTTCCTGCTTGTAGCTCAGGCGCCCCACAGTTCTCTCCCTTGCTCGCTCCTCCTCCTTCCCACCGTAGACATGATTAGAGAGAACATTCCTCAGAGGCTCCTTCATTGATAAAATGCATATCCACAGGACCGACACATAGACTTTCTCGTTCAAGAAAGATCCAGAACACGATGAAACGGACCACGTGCATAATCCCCAGCCATGCCCACATAGGAGCGAGAGAGACACCGTTTCAAGTTTCTCAAAGTGGGGAGCCTGTGATTCCTCTGCTGAGGCCTTGCTTCCCCGCTGGCTGGGTTCAGACAGGCGAAGCCAGGCCTGAAAACCTGGCCTCCCATGTTCAGACGGACAATAAATAACCCAGGAGCATGGCAGGCACCTACCCCCTCAACAGTTCCAAAGTGCTAAAAATATAAACTGTAATTCAGCTTTTAAAACTTCTGTGGTCCTGTCAAAACAACAGCGGGCGAGACGCGAGGGGCAGAGAGAACAGACAATTAATCCTTCCCCCGGGCAAACACCACACCAGCTCTTTTCCTCCAGCCCCAGCAGACATTTTGCATGAAAGATCCCACCTGTCAGTTTTTCACGTCTCAGTACAGAAACCTCT
This sequence comes from Micronycteris hirsuta, assembly GCA_004026765.1. NCBI lineage: Eukaryota > Metazoa > Chordata > Mammalia > Chiroptera > Phyllostomidae > Micronycteris > Micronycteris hirsuta. Next base: position 48,944 of record PVJI01008280.1, on the reverse strand, counting down.
GAGGCAGCATTTTTATTCGAACTCGGAGGTAAGTTTTATGAAAAATGCCTGCTCCAGCCAGCTGGTGTCAAGCCATTGGGGTGTTAACTAGGACTTACCTGAAAAGCCTGCGATTCTGTCTGTGTCTTGAAGGTGAGCACAACAAACTACTCGTAACCACTTCTGAAGCTCAGCTGGGGGGCAGGGAGGACCCCAGAGAGCGGGGACTCGGGCAGAGAGGGTGGAGGCAAGAGGGGCCCCCTTCACATCCTTCTCAAGTCACACACTCCTGTCTTAGGTACGTTCTCCCCCATCCCGACTCCTTCTGTAAAACAAGATCACGCCCAGGCGCATCCAAGAACTGCATTCCGATTTCCTGCTACCGTACCTGTTATACCAGTATGTCACGGTGTCAAACACCGACAGAGGTCACAGCGGACCCAGAAGGCCCGAGAAAAGGCAGGGTCCCTCCCCCTCGGAGGGTTCACACAGAGCCAGAGAAGCTACCATTTCAGGCATCAGCTCACCTGCCGAGGGGCCTGGTGGAGACATCACTGTGTGGACCCGCGGGAGCCCCGGTTCCCTCTCCTTGCAGTGGAGACCGCAGCGTGAGCACCCTGGGCACTGCAGGCATTCAATGCTGTTCATTCGTACACTTTGGAAATGAGCTTCCACGACAAGCACCCAATGTCCTCTCTGGTTCGGGTTCATTCTTCCTCCAAGAAGACACTCTTACTTCCCTGTGCATTCAGGTAAAGCCTGCAGAATTCTGGGGGTCACAGGCAAGGCGACCTAACCAGACTTGTCACATTTCCCCACAACCTGATCGTTTCCCTCTGTCCTACCTCTGAGTCAATGGCACCGCCACCAAGGAGAAAGCTAGACAGCAGGAGTCACCCCAGATCCGCATGCTCCCCACCCTCCCGTGGAATCCATCCTCAGAGCACACTGATTCTTCTTTCCCGCGCATCCATTCACCTTTCCCCTCCTTAGGTTGGGCCCCTCGGTTCCCGTCAGGCCTCTGGCCAGTGTCCCGAGTGGGCTCCTGCCTGCGTCCTTGCCCCCGTCTGTCCTGCGCAAAGGTAAGTGCCCCAAGTCCAAGGGTGTGACTCTCACTGAGACTAGCAGTGGCTCTTCAAGCCTCCAGAACAAAGTTCAAGTTCCTTGGCTTGATGTACACTGTAGGTGTCCAACATTTTGACATCTCTGGGCCACCGTAGAAGAAGAAGAGTTGTCTTGGGCCACACATTAAATACATTGCAACACATCATCATGAAAAAAAACCTCAGAATGTTTTAGGTAAATTTACGATTTTGTGCTGGGCTGCATTCATAGCCATCCTGGGCTGCATGCAGCTCAGGGGCCACAGGTTGGACACCCCTGGGCTGTACAGACTCATTCGGGACCTGGCCCTCGGCCCTTGCATGCCTCCCTTCCGACCCACCCCATGTCCATTTACATCAGCTCCCCGACGAGGCCCTGTGTGGTGGCCTGTGCTGTCCCTGCTGCAGGATGACGTGTCTCCCCTGGCTGCCTGGCTGCCACTCCCTTCCCGGATGTGAGCTCTACGGCAAGGGTGGAGCAGGGACGTCCTCGTCCGTGGATCTGTTTCCTCCACCCAGAACAGCGTCTGCTACCTGTTAGCAGACGGCGAATAAACGGGGGTGAAAGACCGAACAAACTGGTTACTCACACCTCAGAGCAGGCGTCCTTTCCTCCGGGGAGCCTCTGTTGTTGGTTCCTGTCCTTAGTCTCAAAAATCAAATTGTTATCATTCGCTTGTGCCTCTCTCTACCCACATCACCCGCCGGCGCCTGTCTCCGAGCATCTGCTGTACCATGTTCGGAAGGTTCAGTTCCCTTGTGTTTCATGTCTGCTTGGTGTCTTCTCTCTGTCTTTGTCTCTCTCTCTCTCCCTCTCTCCCACCTCTTCCTCTTCCTTCCACCTTCTCCTGCACGTCCGATACGAACAGCCAGTGCAAGTCTGATATGCACAGCCCTGCATCCTGTGTGCAATAAGCATCACTGCGGCCCGTCAGCAGGCACAGGGACCAGCACAAATGGGGTGGGGCAAAGGTAGGTTTACGGTTGTTTGTATGGAAAATAATACAATATTAATAAATAACCATACACGAATAAACTCTATCCATACATTTTAGGCCATTCCACATTCACACCTGGATACAGAATCTTTTTTTCTGCCCTAGTCAAGTAGATCAGTTGGCTGGAATGTCATCCCATTCACCAAAAGTCCCACACACGCACCACCAGAGTCCCAGAAAGTCCACGGTGGGAAAACATCCACCAGAAACGTGAAACCGAATCGCCAAACAACTCACAGAGGAGCGACTCCGAATGGCCAAAAGCGGAAACTGCCCAAGTCCAGCAGCAGCAGGCCTGAGAAGTGACGTGCCAGTCACACGGCAACGCGGGCACCAGCAGCAGACGCGTGAGTCCCGTACCGTCGAGGGAAGAAGCCAAACAGAGCACAAAGGCATGACTCCATTTAAGTGAAGTTCAAGATCCATCGAACAAATCTACAGCAGCACAAGGTAGGTAAGCGCTACCGTGCAAACACAGTGACTGGGAAGGGACACAGGGGCTTCTGGGGTGACAATAACATTCCGTTTATTGACTGGGTGCCGGTCACATGGTGTGCTCACTGTGAAAAGGCACAAGCTGAACAGTATGGGCACTCACTCTTCCACATGCCTGCGTTGGGGACTAAACGTTTATGTCTACCCCAAATCCTCAGTTGAAACTACCCTCAAGGCAGTGGTCTTAGGGGGCGGGGCCTCTGGGGGTGATTAGGGAGAGACGAGGTCATGAGGGCGTGGCTCTCACAAATAGAATCAGCCCTTTTCGAAGGGTGGAGCGAGCCCTGGCTGCTCTCTGCCCTTTGCCAGGTGAGGACACAATGCGGAGCCGGCTGCCTGCAGCCAGGAAGGCCCTCCCCACCATTCAACCCTGCTGGCACCCTCACCTCGGACTTCCAGTCTCAAGAACAGCAGAAACTAAACGTCTGTTGTCTGGAAGCCCCCCGTCTGTCAGTTTGCGACAGCAGCCGGATGGTGCTGTAAGACAGCACGCTGCATTGGGTTAAACAATGCGAACATCAAACCCCACCGACGGCTTTCCACTGCTCTTTCCAGAAAGATCCAAGTCCTCACCTTGCTCCAGGGACCTTCCTGGTTTGGCTCCAGATACACTTTGAACCCAGGGCTCCCCACTCTCCTCTCTCCGTCTCGGGGCTCCAGCCGCCCTCGCCTCACTGACCTGCTTGCTGTCCCATGAAGCCACCGACGCCCACTGGCCCTGGGGTCCTTGCAGAGGCTGCTCAGCCGTCTCTCTTCACGTGTCACTCTCACGCACCCTCAGATCTCAGCTCACCCTCACTCACTTCCTCGGGGACAACTTCCCCGGCCCCGCGACAGTTTATAATTACGGGTTTGTATCTTTGATTCGAATCTGTCTCCCCCACCAGACTTGGGAGTCAGCCACGCGTGCGTGCGGTCAGGGTGCGTACCTGTGCGGGTCCGTCACGCCAAGGCCAGCACCTGCCTTGTGGTCAGCGCTCAGTACCCAGCTACGGGCTGAAGAGCGAGCCCTTCCTCCCAATCAGACATCTCCACAGACGCCTCCCAAGTCATTAGGAAGTTCCCTTCTTAACGCCTGATCCCCTTCTACCGCAATTTGAGTTCATTTTATTCTCATCTTCCCCTCAGTGAATGTGAATAAGATACTCACCGTTGAATTCCCATTTTCCACACACTCTTTTTACATCTTTGAAGTTAGCTATTAAATCGCTTTTGATTTTCATCCATTCAGTGGAAATAAGCTGATCCATACTGATGAGTCATTCATTTCGCTCTCACTATGCTTTTGTTTAAAGGGAAGCGCAGCCGTGGAAAGTTACATGAGGAAAAACCAGACTGAAACATCTATGCTCCACCGCTGACCAGGGCCAGCTGCTCACACAACCACACAGTGCACACCTAAAGTCACATTAATCTAATCTCACACCCCCTGAACACCAGCCAGGTGAGGGCCCAGAAACTCAGAGCACTCAAGCAACAAGTTCAAAGCAACCCAGCCGCTAAGACCACAGACAAGACCAGAACACAAGCAGCCTCACTGGAGCATATTCACCTGTACACAGGGGAAATACAGCAACAGTTATTATTTTCCCTCCACCAGTACATGAGCTGAGAACTACAAAACTTTGGAAAGGCGCCTGTGTGACTGGGCCCTGGGGGTGAAGTCCCCTCCACAGCCACACATGAGGGCTGTCCCGGTCCCTCACCACCTCCTTCCACAGCCGTCTCTGTGTGAAATGAACTGGACTCACGAGGGGATGCCTGGGGGACATCTTTACATGTGGTCCTGGGAAATTACACGCAACGGGGGATTCTTTTAAAATGCAAAAGGAAATATTAAAACCAAAAGCCTATGTCAAAACCAATTTCGTAACTAATTGCTTATCTGGGGTACAAGGAACCGGCCTCAGAAATACGCAGCTATCTCGGAAAATTCAGTAACCCCAACAATAGCTGGGATGTGGAAAGAGCGCTGAGTGAACGAGAATTTTCTTCTGCCGGTTTCCAAAGCATTCTCAAGACTGTGCTCCCGTCATCTGGATTGGTTTAAAATAAAACTCAGTTGGGGTTTTTTTTTAAGAACAGATGGAAAGAAGAACACAAAGGCGAGCAGTGTGCAAACACCAGCAGAATTTCAAACAGTCGTGGGCAAAGAAATGGAAAATAAACATAAGTCTAGGAAAGAGCTACCACTGCAGTCCTGAGAAGGCGTTTCCAAACCAGCATGGAGGCACTTTCACGAGGAAGAATCTCTGTTGTTCTGTCTTCGGCCAAAGCATCAGACGGGGGTCTGTCAGGGACCCAGAGAGCGGGGACATTGGGGCAGACAGGAGGGGACCTGCAGACTAGAGTCAGACTTGCAGGAGCTTTCCAAACACTCAGAGCAATAAAGGGAGCTGGGAGTAATAAGAAGGAGTTTTCAAGCAAAGGGAGAGAAGTGACCTTGCGCCCAAACCAGCATGGCACATACGTTTTTTGTCATTACTAAGGGGGGGAGTTTTTTTAAAGAATGAAAGAAAGCCAGTGCTAACAGGAGTCAAATGCCTGCATAACTGGACAGAGCGGAGGATCAAGTACCAGAGCAAATTCTCACTTCTGAGACACTGAGACTGATCTGCCCCGACGCGAGCATCTGCACATGTCACATCCATCAGGGTGTCACCGGGCGGGGAAGGCTGCTGGCACCCCCACGGAGCCGCCCTGCTGCCGCGCAGGTGCGGGCCTCGGCACAGTGCCCCCACAGCAGAGCTGCGGCAGAGCGTGGCAAGCCCGGGTTCCTCTTCTGTGGTGACCCCATCTCAGTCAATCAGCGGCTCTCCTTTTGGGTGACGAGAGGCAGCAAAGGAGAGGGAGGTGGCAAGAGCAGCTGGCAGACGCCATGTGCGGGGTTTGGTCAGAGTGCCAGGGCGCGGCCCTGGAAGCCATTCAGAATCGCTGACTCTGACCCCACGCACCACACACTCCAAACACACACAACACACACCATACACACATGTGCATGACACACACATCACATGTGTGCACAGACCACACACATACACACAGCACACACTGCAATGCACTGTACACCACACAATGCACAAACCACACGTGCACAGCACATGTCACATGATGAACGGCCCACAGATGCACGTACCACACACGTTAACATAGTGTGCACGTGTGCACGCCATACAGCACATCCATGGAGTGCCCGTGTCTGCATGCAACACATGCCCATACATGCCGCATGCATGCCCACTACACATATTGCACCACAAGCAGCGCACACATCTGATACACACCTCCCACACACACCTCATACTCACCACACATATGCACATGCCTTGCACACATAAACCACATATGTGCGTGACCCACTTGGCGCACATATGCCCCCACGTGCCACATGCATATACAGCAAGCACATGGCACGTGCATGCATGGCACACCTGCACACATACACATGCACACATGTGCATAGTACACATGCACACTGCACACATAGCTTCATGCACATGCACGCACGCACTTCACTCCCTCTTCCAGCCTCCTCATCTCTCTCTTCCTCTGCCCTGGTCTGGGCAGAGAGCAGCGCCTCACAGCTGCGGGCAGAGGGTGTGTTCGGTGTCAGTGCTCCCCATGGAGGAAATGTGTGAGAATACCACAACAGCCTCCTCGGCCAGACTGGGTCTCTTCTGTCTAGAAAAGCCCAGAACTTTCTATTCTCTTACCCCTACAAAGTGCTGCCTCAGCACCTACCAAAGCTCTGACAACAAACAAAACAGAAACAGACCCACAGACACAGAGAACAGACTGATGGCTGCCAGAGGGGAGGGGTTTGGGGGGACTGGGGGAAAAGGTGAAGGGACTGAGGACAGACTGGTGGTCACGAAACAGTCCCGGGGATGAAAAGCACAGCAAGGGAATGCAGTCGAGAATATTGTACTAACTACACAGGGTGCCGGGGGCGATGGAGTATCCGGGCAGGGGAGATTATTCTGTGAAGTGCGTGATTTTCTAACCACTACGTTGTACACCTGAAACTGATACAATGTAATATTGAATGTAAGCTGACCTTGAAAAAATCTTTTTCAAAAGAGTTAATTTTTAAAAAATACCTCGGAGAAGAAAAATGACAATCAGCAACTCTCTGCAAAGCACTCAAAGCCCACTTCAAAGGGAACCTTGACGGGCAGGGACCACCCAACATGACAGGTGTGAGGGCCAGGCCCTGGGCCGGCTGCACCGGGGCTCGGGTCGCTTCCAAAGGCCCGGAGAGGGCAGCCCAGTCCCACCCGCCCCCACAGCCTGCCTCCCAAGTGCAAGAAGAAAAACGCTGGGTACACATCACTCAGTTTAAGATAAGGTTTTACTTTCTGAAACTAGATTACTAGGGCAACACTGAAGTCACAATATTCCCAAAATAAGAAAGGTATTTATTCTTTAAAATAGACTCCAAACCAGTGTTTAAAATGAGTCATGTATTTCACTGCTGACAAAGACTACCAGGCCCATCTCAGTTAATGAAGGAAGGACAATGGCAGAATAATTTAAGGGAAAAAACATTAATTGCTAATCTTTAACACCAGAGTGTGTGATAAATTAGTATAATAGCAATCATGAAAATACATCTATCATTCTTATTTGTCTTCTTACCGAATTTTTATGGCCCTTTCAGGGTGCTGCCAATTCCCACGCTCTAACACAGGAGGCCGTGTTGGGAGTGATCGAGCCGGAGCCGTGTGGGGACTGAAAGAGCCGTGTGGGGGCCGGGGCAGCTGTGGGGGTGCTGGGGGAGCCACAGGCACTGACACCCCAGACCAGCTGCCTGTGCCCCCAGACACCTGGGCCCCCAGAGCAGCGGGGCACGGACCCGCACAGGCTGGCCCACGACTGAGCACAAGCCCCTTAGACCCAGCACGAACCCACCACTCAGAAGGTCACAGGGCACACTATCGGGAAACCAGTGTCTATCTGTAATGAGAACTTCCTGCCTAGCTGGTCTAAAAAAGTCCTTTAAGATCGTAATGGCCTGCCGAGGTCTTTGAGCATTACGCTGGATGCCCAAGGGAGTCCCCACGCCCTTAGGCTGGCTCTTGCCCCTGGAAGGAAGAGGGACAGTCCCACACCCCCTTCCTGAACGTTGTGCATGTCTTTGCCCTCTTGGTGTCCTGCCCTGGGAATGATGGTCCCAAAGCAACAGCTATCCTGATGGCCCTAGGTAAAGCGGTGGCCAGTGTTCAGACCGCACCTTCGGTGGCCTCCTCACTCTCCTCCGGCTTCCTGCCACGTCTCAGAAACACACCTGTTCCCAGGCTCCCGGAACACTTGGGCCTCCTACACCCACGGCCCATGGACTCGACTGGCGCCCCCTGGAGGTGGCTCCTTTTCTCCTGTTGGAAACGCAGCCTAGAGTTTGGCTCCTAGGCCGCTGCCTCTTCTCCAGAGACAAAGGCTCCAGTAAGACTAACGCGGGGAACTTCCGGCCTCTTGCTTACCTAATTCTTGTCCAGGGCCATCTTGACCATTTCCACTCCACACGAGAGACAACTAGCAATTCTGCTTCTGAGTTAAGAAGGGTCTGTGAAAAGGCGTCACACTCCCCGGTGGCCGCACCCACATCCACCCTCCTGCAGCCTGGGATTTCTGAGTGCTGTGTTCTAGCCTGTGCCTCTTCATTCAGCCCTGTCTGCGACCGGAAGAGCTTCCTGTTGGGACCCCGCAAGCCGGCTCCCTCCTCCAGTCCGAGAGGCGCGGGGGAGGCGGACGCGGTCATCCCTGGTCCACCTGGGCCCCACACAGCATTTCCCACCACGAGTTTCCAACACTGTGCCACCGCCGACCCTTTCTAAAGGCCCCGGATTTGATTTCACGTTATCGTCTTCTTTACCTCTCTTGCAAAGAGAACAAAAACATTAAAGTTCGGTTAGGTTACCAGTTGCGTGGAGGATGCTCAGCCAGATGTTGGCCTGACCCTTGCGCAGGAGCTGGGACACCCAGGAGGGTTAGCCTGGGAGCTCGGGACTGCCTGACAGGATGACGGCATCCCTGAGAAGGAATAACGAAAGGGATGAAACGTTTTTAAAAGGCCCTGACCTGTGTGGCTCAGTTGGTTGGGTGTCGTCCCACAAAGCGAACGGCTGCCAGTTCAATTCCCAGTCAGGGCACGTGCCTGGTGCCTGGGTTGCGGGTTCAGTCCCCAGCTGGGGGCGTGTGAGAAGCAACCAATTGATGTTTCTCTCACTCCCTCTCCTTCTTCCTCCCTTCCCCTTCTCTCAAAAATAAATTAAAATAAATTTTAAAATGTTAAAAAGGAGAAAGAGGATACAACGGGGAAAGGGGAATAAAGCAGTGGGTGGGAAAAGGAGAGGGAGGAAAGAGAACCCAGGTAAAACTGACGGAGGCAGGAGAACAGGGCAGAGCAGTGGGATCTACAGAGAGAAGAGCTGAGTGGGGCCAGGACGCCCTCGACCATCCTGGATCCCAGACACGTGCACGTGGATTGCACGTGGAAAGCAGAAGTAACTATTTTTTATTCCCCTTTTCTGCCAGCCGGCTAAGCAGGAGCTTCGACGTTAGCTCAGTCCTAAAACGCTCACGGCAAAACGGGCGGGGTGTGAGCAGAGGCCTGCTGAGCGGAGCCGGGGCGCACCCTCCCTTCCCAGCAGGGGGCGGTCAAGAGTTCCGCTCACTTTCCAGAGACCCAACGAGCGTCCCTGTCTTCGTGGATTGAAAGGACTGTTCTTGCGTTGAGCGAGACACAGTGCGCTGACCGTGTCCGGTGGTCCGTTTACAATCACTTGCAAAGACTTAACATTTGCTTCCTAAACAAAACCGAAGTGTGTGGGAAAACCTGCTCCAGCCTCCGGACACAGGACGACCGGGTCCACGGGGCAGGAGAGGGGAACCGCCGACGCGCGGGGCGCGCGCAGTAACACCGGGCCGGGCTGTGCGCCCAGCCGCCCCCTTTCTCAAGGCCCCCGATTAATTCCTTCTGTCCCAACCCGCAGCCTAACTAGTTACGAGCATCTATGCATCCGACGGGGACTCGCCGAAGGCTGGAACAGGCACTCCGGCTGCTCCCGGGTGGACTACCTGAGTGCCCCGCAGAGGGACGACTCTGTAATTATTTCTTAAACGCAGTTCCAAACGGCTCCTTCCCACCTCCCGCACGGAGCCACGGGGAGCCCGCCACCAAGCTGCCCGCTTTCTGTGCGGCACTTTCTCATCCGAAGCAGAAGAGTTCCATCAGACGAATATTAAACAGTTACTTCCCTTAAAGCTGTCTCCAGTCACACTGAAAGACAGCGTGACAGCTAACCATACATGTGGATAAGTAATGAAAGATCAAAGAGCGGGTTTAAATAAAATACTCCTCATTATCGCACTTCATTCTGTCTCCTGCGAAGGAGACAGCCACCTGGAGCGCTAGGCAAGGTGCGTCTTCAGGAGGCGGGGCACCCCACCACGTGGCGGTGGGCCTTCAGAACGAGTGACATGAGGCAGGAGGGCTGTGATTGCGCTGGTTTATCTGAATCCTTACTCTGAATTTTGTAGGAATATGGACCAGGTGGCCCGAGTTGATAAACGAAGTCTCAGAAAGGCCGAGTTTCCTCTGGAGTTCCTCCCAGGAAGGGGTGCCCTCCTCCGGCACAGGATGCTGGCAGTAAGCTTTGCCGGGGCGCCCTCCGGTGTCCAAAGCCACGCAGTGACGCTCTTCCATGATCCCTGCTCTGTCTTAGAGACCCTAGGTTACTTTAAACACCGAGTAGTTACACCCTTTCCTCAAGGTTAGAAGCAGCAGCCATACAAAGTATGAAGGCTAGAGAGTAAAGGCAGGCTTTTTTCTTTTTTTTCTTATTGTGACATCATTTCTTTTTAGTGTTCTTTCAGTTTAGTGGTAGCTGAGAACTCGGGGTCCAAGGGACAGCTGTCTGGCTGGTAGGCTGTCTCGGCATCACTAGGTCCTCTGGGCCCAGCGCCTACCTCCAAAGGAGCCTGCAACGGGACACGCAAATGCCTGGACCTCGTCAGAAACGTCAGCTGCTGGCCGCTATTGTTCTCGTTGTGAGTATGTGTTTTTAACTCGGAGAACGGTTAAATTTGTGCTTGAAATGGCATCAGAGATAATTAAATCCAACTTCCTCATATTACAAGTGAAAACTCTCCAGTCTGAAGGAGCAAAGTGACCTGCCTGCCGTCACCCAGCATTCGAAGGCAGAGCTGAGAACAGATTCCGACCCTCCTGACTCTGAGATCCAAGTCCTGGGGCCCCTTAGGAAGTGGCCCCTTGGTAACGAGGCAGGGTGTGGCCCGCACCAGGGGGGCCGCCGAGGTCGGAGAGCTGGCCCAGGAGGAGTGAGAAATCCCTGTCCATTCTGTCAGGATGGTGTCAGAATGATGAAATCTACAATCCAAGACTGAGAACAGGACGGCGTGAACCACAGTCCACCCCGAAGTACTGGCGGGCCTCCCACACTTTCCAGGAAGCCTAAAATGACCAGGCACACAAAAATGTAAGTCTAATGCTTATTAATCTGTTCCCAGAGTTCTAAACGCCGCCTCCCCTTGCTTCTGAGATACTACCCGCCTCCAGTGCCCGAGACTCCAGACGGCTCTGCACAAATGTGGAACCGGCAAAGGGGCTGACAGCGCCCAGTGAGAGGTCCTGCTCACCTTGCGTTCAAACATACAGTAACACAAAAGCACAGATGTTGTGTGCCTCCACTCACATGGGGCACCTAGAGTATGCAAATCAGAGATAGAAAATCAAACATGGGTGACCAGAGGCTGGGGGTGGGGAAATGGGGTTACTATTCAACGGGTAAGTCCAATACCGCCAAGGAAATGCACGCCAATCCGCACGCTTGCTAGGTCTTACATTTTCAACTCTCAACTTGCTCTTTATGTTATTGGGCTAAGGGTTATTTTATCTTGGAATGAGACTCACAGCACAACAAAAACTTACTGAGGCAATGCTGACACAAACGGACAGGTGTAATCACAAGGACGGATCCATGCATTTGGTGATCTTGGGCAAATACAAAGCACGGCCATTAATGAATGTCCTAGAAAATGTTCTTCCACAGCAGACACAGGCGTGTGGACCCTGCATAGGAAACCTCAACACACAGCGATGAGCAGGCTCACCGCGTCAGCGTGTGTGTGTGAGAAGAGCTCTGGAATGGAGCTGGGAAGACCAGGTCCCCAGCGCAGCTCCCGCCGTCCCCAGCTGTAGGACCTTGGCAAGTGGCGTGACTCCTCTGGGCCTCAGCTTGCTCCTCTGTGAGGCGGACTTCCAGGTGACCTGCAAAGGCCTCCAGTCATCATTCCATGACTCGGGCCAAAGGCCGGCACCGAGTCCACCACAGCCATGGTACGGGGTGCCATCCACAGCTATGTAATTGAAAAACTTCCACAAAGATACAATGGCACTAAGGTTACATGTTTTGTACCAAGTTACAAACATTACCCCTCCCCTGTGGAATTATCTGCAGATGCCGAAGGGAAGGCTGAACACAGGACTCACACACTAAGACAAGGAATCGGAGGATTAAGGTGCGAGAGCTTTAAGATATTATTCTGACCACGCACCGTTCTTTTTAAACATTCACCACACAGTCCAGGTTTTCTGATTGCAAAACCCATGCGTGGAAAACAGAGGCAACGCTGACCGGCCATCTAAAGGGAGACCAAGACTCTCCCGAAATCCAGACTAGACACAGCGAGACTAACCTGAGGGGAGAATAATGAAAACCCCTAAGATTTCTTCCTCTCTCATCTGAAAATTTCCCCTCAGAAATGAGATCCACGAAAAATTACCAAGTATCAGTTTATAAGTAGGGTGCATCATGTATGTTTTCTATTAATTTTCCATAATAAAAATTACATTTAAGCGCAGACGTTCATATATCACTAGCTGGTTATCCTCTGCACAAGGACGCGTGAGAAAGACATTCATTAAAAGTATCTACGGTGTCACTGCAGAGACAGAACCGCCCTGTGCAAGAGCAGGGGACATTTTTCTCTTCAGGGGACATGTGCTTTCCCCTAGGAAAAGAAAGGCTTGAATATCCTCTTTGATTCTGAGTTTCCTTTCACGGACTCCTGATCTAGAGGGTTCTTGCCCTCCCCATCACGCCTCAGGGGACTGGGGGTAGACTAGTCTGGCAGCAGAGTCCCTTTATTCTTACAGAGAGCAGAAACAAGGGACTCATTACCCTACTTTCTCCAAAAGTTCGGGACGGAGAACAGATGAGCTAGTCCAAAGACTCTGGCGCTGCAAAGAAGCTGTGCTCCATCTCTTGACAGGTTTATGAGTTTAATTTACACAAAGGGTCTGGGGAAAAAAACCATATTGTCTTATTAAAAGTAATGGTTCAAATTTATCTGGATTTGACATGAAACGATACTTTCGTTAAAAGGGCGTTTATAAACTATGTCAATCAAAACTGAATTATGAGTCCACTATTTCTGTGGCGATGGGGCTGCCAGCCCTGAGGCGACATCGGTACGAACTTTGTACGCGCTGCTACTTGGTGCTTCTCTGCCAGCTAATGAAGTCATGTTCGTCATTTATCATCCCTTATCAAAAGCAGGCGACCACCTCTACCCTATGAAAACCATATGTCTTTCAGAGCCGGTGCAGACACTAGCTCTGCCACTTACTTGCTGTGAGAATGGGCACAGGTTTCACCTGCACGAGCCTGTTTTGGCCAACTGAAAACATGAGTGTCTTCCTTCCAGGTGAGAAGCAGGTTACCTAATGTGTAGAAAGCATTCCCAACAGCGCCTGGCACAGAGCACACCTCCAGGACAGGGCAGTGGCTGCCACTGTCTGTCACACTGCAGGCCACCTTCGGGCAATTGTGTTCGGGATGTGCGAGATTGCCAAACGCAATGGGGATTTTTGTGTTTTTTCCCCTAAACACAATGTTTTTCTAAATGCAACAAAGGTGTCCAAATGTTTCTTGGGTCACTTGAGGAGGCTCGGGGACACTGGTCAAATCGGCCATGGGAAAAGAGGCTGGAGAAGACCTTCTGGTTCCACTCCAGCAGCACGAACTAAGGGCTGCATGAATACTGCCTGTCAGTAAAAAAATAGCATAAAGCAGCCATACACAGAACACTTTATCTGAAGACAAAAATGACACCCAAAGATCAGAGGAAAAATTCACCAAGCTTTTTTCTAAGAAGGCTATTATTATTCTTGAAGGATATTCTCAAATAAATAAAAGTGAACAATCTCCTAAACAATGGAAAACTGAACAGTCATGTCTTGAGGTCCACAGGGCACCGCTCAGAGAGCCCTCACGCCGGGAAGCAGCTGCCGCGAGTGACAAGCACACCAAGAATTCTAAGCTCAGAGGGAGAATTCCCTCCCTGCTATGCCTCAGAATAGCTGTCTGAGCAATTTCATTCCTTAGATATTTGAGTCTCTGATTCCTCACATACTTGTACACAACTACTTACACTACAGGGCTACACTGTAAATCAGAAATTAAATCACCATTAAAAAGTTTTTTATAACCTTTAAAAGTAATGTAACTGTTGTCAATGATGGTGTTTTAGAGCCACCTTACCACCTAGTGAGAGAGCCAATTGATAAAGTGTCAAGAATGTTTAAAGCTACTTGTTAAACCATCAGTAGCTTGAAATCAGCTATGACGAGAGCATTTACACCACAGGAATGGGCAGACATTGCAAATCTGTGCTTACTTTGTTTTTTCCTGGAGAGTTGATTACTAAACATTTTACCAGCTCACCTCTGGTTCTAGTCAGTATCATAAATGTATATGAAATTTCCTAAGCCAACAGATGAGTGCACAGAGGTTCAGGGAAAAAGAATCTTTTGTGAGGTGTTGTATCTCCATCAGGTTAGAAGCACTGTATTCAGAGAGACGGGGTGAAGTGCAGCACATAATGAGACATGCTAGATCAAAAGATGAGAGAGGAGCCCTAGCCAGTGTGGCTCGCAAAGCAAAGGGTCGTTGGTCCGATTTCCCATCAGAGAACTCGCCTGGGTTGTGGGCTCAGTCCCTGGTCGCGGTGTGTGCGAGGAGGCAACCGATCCTCATTTCCTTCTCACATCAACCTTTCTCTCCCTCTCTTTCTCCCTTCCTTCCACACTCTATAAAATTAAATGAAATCTTTTTTTAAAAAAATGAGAGAAGAATATTCACTTTAAAAAACAACTCAAGTTACTGCAGTCTTTTGTACCTCTTATGGTCTGAACTTGATTTTGGGTAATATCATCAAACTGTATAATTATTCAAGACCTACCAAAATATAAAATGAATTAAAAGATAGGTAAATGTTGCGCAAAATGTAAAGGTATTGTAAAACCGGGAAGAAAATTAACCCAAAGAAGTTAATAATAACTAGACTCAGAAAAATTCAGTAGGTGTGTCCTTCCTGAGAAAGCAGCTTCCAAAGCAACAACAAAAACTTGTCTAAAACAATGACAGGAAAGGGACTTGAAGACCCCCAAAATGCAAGAAATTCTCCCTAAAGGATACCTTCATCATGGACCCTGGGGTCTTTGTTTGACTGATGACAGGTCACAGCCCCCTGAAGGACTTCCATCCACAAAGGGGACTTCACCAGAGCCTGGATGACACCCTGCTGCTGACATTCTGTTTGGGACTTGCATGTGTGAACCTCCCAGGAACAGAAGAAAATAAGGGTGAGGATTTCCTTAAGGTACAGAAAACAGGGAAAAGACCGTTTTTACTAATAACACTCAAAGGCAAAACTGCTGACAACATACAGAGCTGTTCTGAGACGCCTGGTTCAAGAGCGCCGTCAGAATCGCTGCCAGACGCTGCCAGATGCACAGCTCCTGCGGTCCCCCGGCTGGAGATCCCAACCTTGACCCCACTGGCTCTCCACTGCGCACATATGACTTCACTGTCCACCATACGTGGCAGGAGACTACTACGCAACAGATTTGCCCCGACTCAAGGAACAAACTGGTGAGAGAGAAAGGGAGGAGAAACGAGTCTCATTCAAGCCAAATTTCAGTTTTTACAAGTATGCGGGAAGATAAGAAAGAGGAGGAACAAGAGGAATATAAGATGCTGGGCAGGGACAAGCCTGAGATGGACATGTGTGCACTGTCATCAGTGGGCGAAGACCTATGACTGGGAGCAAAGACGAGAAGAAAACAGCCCTTTTCCCTTACACTGTTTCCTGAAATTGTGGACTTTTCATTCCTGCTCGACTCTGAGGAGGTCCCAAAGATGCCCAAACTCTCTCTCCCCACACCACCCCCCGTCTCTCTCTCACCTACAGACACATGCACAGACAGTACAAAAGATTCCATTTTGATATATTATTAAGTTGAATGTGTCTTTGGCTTAGAGTACTATCAGTTTTTAACAAACTAGAAAAATGAGTCAGATGCCAGATTCCTTAAAGTTTCACTAGCATGATAGATCACTTTGTAATAAAACCCTAAAGTGGTTATAATTAATTCAGTTGAACATGAAATAGTCTGGAAGCTATTAACACAAGCACTTACATTTGGGGTTCTTTAAGACTATTCCCATCATCGTTCCTGACAATCTCTTAAAGACACCATTACATTCACCCCCGATTTCCAAATTTCTGTGGTACAGGCCTAAAAAGATGTCTACCCAAATCCAGGATAAAGCATTAAACTTAGCCTCCTCCATCAGCTAGCCTTGCATGGTTACAGAAGCAGCCCGTTGCCTTGCCCTGCAATCCCGCATGCGTGCTGACTGCAATACTATTTACTGCTGAGGCAGCAGGGGGGCGGGCGGGCGGGAGGGGGGGGGGGTACTCAGCTCCGCCCCTCCTGATCACAGGCTTTGACTAAGTCAGCGCTGAGAGGGCTCGGGCTTCTGGACTTAGCGCACTCCATCCTCTCATGGTGTTTCTTGTTTTCTTAAGGAGAAAAAAAATCAAAATGCGAAAGAAAAGAGAAGAGTTACATAGAAATCGGCTATCAGAAGAAGCCAAAAGAGAGTGTGATATGACAACAGAACGTTTGAAAGTCAGAATAAAGTGGAAATAAACAGAAAAGAAATACCGCAGAGCAGACGGACTGGAGACAACTGATGAGGAAACAAGTGAGAACATCAGGTAGATGGGCACATGGGCACGCTGCAAAAACCGTGGGGAAAACACTGACCCGGAAACAGAAGATGGAAATGAGCTGAATTCTCGCAAGGAGGTCAGTTTCCCAAATGTCTCCGGGAAGGAGATGCAGCTTCCACCCGTGACCCTGAGCTCTGACACCATTCCCTGGGGCTGCTCCATCGGTCGATCAAGAGGAATAAAATGTGTTTTAAAACAGGAGGTATCTTCTGGATTTTGAAGACTCGTTCCGAAAACCACTGAGTGATCAATACCATTGTCAAGGTCACCCCACAGCCTGGGTCCAGTCTCTGTGGCTGACACTTCCACTTCCCCCGAAACCCGGCACAAGAGGAACCAAGCAGGAGATACTAAAACATTCACAAACAGGAAAGGGGAACGCCCACCATATTTCCCAGAGAAAATGAACACGAGGAGCAAACCTGCACTTTACAACACCTTTTTGAAAGTAAGTGGAGCTCTGACCAGGTAGCTCAGTTGGTTGGAGCATTGTCCCAGTACACCAAGGATGTGGGTTCAATCCCCAGTCAGGGCACAAACAAGAAGCAACCAATGAATATATAAATAAATAAATAAGTGGAACAACAAATAGATGCCTCTCCCTCTCTCTCTTTCTTTCTCTCTAATAATCAATAAAAAAAGGCTTTAAAAAAATAAAGTAAATGGAAAAAGGAAAACTGTGAGAACTGACTCCAAATTATAACCTTCAGTTGAACAACAACAAAAAACTTGTCTGAAATGGTGACTGAGTGGAAAGGCAAGTAGGAAGGTGAGGAGCGTGGGAAGCAGGCGCGAAGGTGGGACGCAGACCAGATCACAGACCAGATCGCAGACCAGAACGCAGACCGGACTAACGAGCAAGCAGAGGTGAGCACGGCACAGGACTGACGTTCGAAGCAGACTCCACCCTCCTCCCCAGGTTTTCTCGTCGAGAGGAGACCAAAGGAAATAATGGGTTTTATCCATCTGGGCTTTGGTGATCGACTATAAATTAATTATCAACTGACTGTAAACACTGGAGTTCATCTGGAGAGCTCTGAAAATGCAGAGTCCCAGGCACCCACAGGCGTCGGGCAGAGAGTCAGACAGGCTCTGTTTTATGGGGCAACTGAATTACTGATTGAGTTAGTAAAATCTGTTTTATCTTACTTTTATCGTTGAGACAAGTGAACAGACACAAGTGGCTGGTAGTTCTGATGTTCTGCAGGCTCAGTCTAAAGTTCCCTTGAGCATTCAGGGGGTGGGGGAGCTGCTGGACAGATTTCCTCCCGGGGTGTGATCTGAGCCGGGTGAGCCGTCTCCTCTCTGCCGAGCTGCTGCAGAAGGAATTCGGCTTCCAACTGGGAGGCGGCAGGTGCAGGACACTCAGATTTCCCCTCATCCACACCTGCTAAAGCGGGCTTGGGAAATGCCACCACGGAACCAAGCAGCATTCCCGAATGGGAAGCCACCTTCCCCGAGCCCTCTGCATCGGACATATGCACCTTCCAGAAGGGACTCAACAGACCAGCTAACTTCACGACTCCACCTACCAATTCTAGGTCACTGTTTGCCCCTGTTATAAATTTGCAGCTTCATGAAAAACACTGCTAAGGTCCTCACAGAATATCTGGAATAAACCCTGACTGTTGCTGGGAGGAAACTGAGGCCCAGAGCATTTAAATGGCACCACCAGTGCTGCTCAGCTGATGAGTGACCTGGGACAAGCCCACATGTCATGGTCCCCCCACGGGTGGCCTCCCCACACTCCAGGGGCCTTGACCCCTGGCATTCCCCTTTCTCAGAAGTGGATTCAATGGCAATTAGCCAGGTAAGCAAATTTAAAGTTTTTGAATCCATTAAATAGTTTTTAAATCCATTAAATAGTTTTCCCACGATACACAAGCTAGCACGACTGCTTTATTTGTTCAACAAACGACTGTTTGAAGATTGTGAAACAATAAGAGAAGCATTTTCATTTCTGAAGTGGATCTGTGCTTGAAAAGCAGAGTGACAAGGAGCCTGCAGGAGACACACCAGAGGTCAGAGAGGACACAGGAAGGGAAACACCCGCCTTCGGTCCCCACGGAGCAGAACCTCCGCCGCCACCATCACTGGGGCAGACAGGCTCCCAGGTCGCGCCTACACGAGGACCCGGCGGCCCCCATGGGCAGGTGCTTAACCAGGTCCTGCACTGAGCACAGGAGAATTAACCTGGAGCAGGGACGCAGGAAGACGCCAAAGCCTGGGAACAAACCAGGCGTGCGGTAGCGAACAGAACGCGCGCACAAACTCACTGTTGAAATAATTAAGTCAGACGTCCACAAAGCTGCTGGCGCACCTTTGATCTTGTTTTAGTGGGTAACCAAGGAGCAGAGGGGGACGCAGACACGCCCCATCCCACCCATCACTATGTGGAGACATATAATTGCGCAGCCCAGCGAGGAGCTCACAAAAGGTCACCATCCAAACTGGGCAACCAATCTCCCAACCAATAATTCTAGCAGCCAACGAACTTCAGCTCACACGGCTTCACCAACCTTTGTGTGAACGTATGTGCCACGCCTCCTTCCACACACACGCCAAAAACAAAGCTGTCAGAACAGCAGCAGGCAACTGAGAGTGACAGCCAGGTTCACAACCCGCCCACTCTCGGGCAGTTGGGGGATTTGAATTGAAACCGTGGGGTGGCTGTTGGCCTCGGGGGTTACGTCCATTCACTGGCTGACCTGGCACTGGGAGTCCTCGTTAGACCATTCACGTGAGCGCGTCCCACGAAGGAGCTGCCCAGGGCTTTGCAGACTTTGAACCAATTCCAAATTGGAGGCTCACTTTTGGGGACTGTGGAACGAATCAACTGGAGGAAAGGGAAGAACAGGACACTTCCCTTTGGATACAATCATCCATAAAATAATCTCAGGGTTAGCAAAACAAATCATGCTTAGAAAATAGAGAGTATAAAGAGTTTTGGTTTAAGAATATGAGTAACCTCTCAGTTTTATTCCGATCCCCAACCCCTACTTCCAATGTGTGTGGCTGAAGTTTTACGTTGCAACTACAAGGCATGTGGCTGCTTCATGAAGAAAGAATGAAAGGAGAAAAATGATGTCTAGTTCTGGAGGGAAGATCATGTGTTTGTTTTAATGAAATTTAAGCTTAATCATTGGTACCAAATGGGGAGCATTTTATTACTATGGGTGAAGTAACTTGAGCTCGTTTACAGAAAAGTATCATTTAAACATAAGACCTTCTTTTGTGTTGCTTTACATTGTGCTATGAAATTAACAAAGAATCCCTGACTGGTGCGGCTCAACAGGTTGGGCACCGGCCGGCAAATGGAAGGGTCGCCAGTTCAATTCGGGTTGTGGGCCAGGTCCCCAGTAGGGGGCGCGTGAGAGGTAAAACTGATGGATGTTTCTCACATTGCTGTTTCTCTCCCTCTCTTTCTCCCTCCCTTCCCCTCTTTCTAAAAATATATAAATAAAATCTTTAAACAAAAAAAAAAATTAACCAAGAAGCCTAGAATAAGGTGTAAGTTTCAGAAGGGTCACTCACAAATTCAAGAATCTATAAAGGAACCTGCACTGACATCAAAAACCGCAATTGTCTCTAACATTTTAAAAACTTACTCAATAAAATTCTTCCCTCTTCCAGAAAATTTTCTTATACCCTTACATCACATGCCACCAACTAAATGGTGACATCCTATGCACCACATGGAATTACAGAGACAACCTGGAAGGCTAAGATGCAAAGGCAAACATGAATACATAACAAATACAGGACATTCCTGCAAAGAATTACAAGGGAGGAGAGGCTCAGGGCATGTGAGAATTCATCACTGCAGACGGGTATTTTATTAGAAATATATATATATCTCATTCTATATGTCACATAAGAGAATTATATGTAGTCATATGTATAATGTATGTGTGATTTACATATGATATGTATATTACATATAGTAGTATATATCATATGGATATTAGTAGGTATATATACTAAGAGTTATACAAATATTTCACAACTGAACAGGAAGTTTACTAAAGGTTTATACATTTTATACTATTACATATTTTATATCATCATGCATACACATTACCTCCACCATCCCTCACACTGACTACACCAGGATTTGTCCTCATTTTATAACTGAGAATCTGAGGCTCAGAGAGCAAGGAGGTAAATGGTTACACCCCGTCGAGCCATCCGTAAGAGGCTAGTCAGGATTAAAACTTGGGTCCACCAAGCAGCCAAGCCCCTAAAGAAGCTGGCTGCCTGGTGTGTGTTTATTTCTAAGTCTGTGAGCTGGGTGTCACAGTGGGTTCTTATCTCCCACAAGGACCTCCGCCCCAGGCCAGCCCCCCAAGCACGTGGGGCGGTGGCTGGGCTCTCTTTGTGGAATGGCGCTACACCCATCCCTCACAGACAGATTATACTGTCGACGTAGCTGCGAAGGAGGTCGTGAATGGGCCTCCCCAGACTCCCCACACCTCGAGCTCAACCACAGATTAAGGGATGCAGGCCTGAAGTCCCGGAGCCAGCACCGAGCCAAGACCGGGCAGCTACCGCATTCTGGCTCCAGGTCAAGCCCAGAGCCCACCGTAGCCTGTGGGGTCCACCTGCTCGGTGTGGCAAAGTCCTTCCCACTCGCCCACCTTTAAAACAAGAGCTGAGCCTGTTCCCTCCACACGCTCAGCCCAGAAGCCTTTCACTGCTAGTGTTTGATGATGTTGTCTCTGAACAACACTGTTCTCCCCAGTCCATTTTCCAAGGACCGCGGCCTTTTGTTAAGGAAGCCTAAACGCGCAGGAAGAAGGCTACAGGCAGATCTCAGCAAAGATGTCTGGCGCAGCATTCATGGGCCTCAAACCGCATGCCTTGTAAAAGCAGAAAAGAGTGGAATTGATTTGATTCTGTTTAAAAAGCAAACCCAGGGAGCATACTCCACCCCGCCGCAGCCTAATCTCTCCAAGTTGCTCTAAGGTCAAATACTGGGCCCCAAACCAACTCTATCTGGCATCCTCCCTTGTCATTTAAGATGGGATTTGCAGAGCAGAGAAACTTAAACTTTGTTACAATTCTATTTCCCTTTTCGCTCTGAAAAAGAAAGTCCCGGCTTCTCTGTACTCATCATCATTGACAGTCTGGCAAGCGTCTTCGCTCCTGACTTCTTCCCACGTGGGAACTGGCAGCTGTTTGCATTCTTGCCAAGCTGATGGGCTCCACACAGCCGATGCTGCTGACACCAGAGGAGGCAGAGGGGAAGCCTTGGCTGAGAAACAGAGCTGACCGGTTAAACGCTGAAACCTGAGTTAGAAGCAGCAGCCGCTCTTGTGGATCCCACCCCTCGCTCACGCAAGACCAAGAGCGCACCATTTCCCCCAAATGTCGGTACTGGGAAGCTTTACAAACGATTAGAAAATTAATCAGGACGCTGGCTGTCCTTTTCTGGTTCCAGCTAATGAGGACAAGGAAGACGCATCAACAGCTGAACGTTGCCACGTTCTCTGCGCCCCTGCGGGATTCATCCCTGTGCCTGGTCCCCCGACTTTCCCTTCACTTAGCAAAGGAGAGTGAAACCCATCAGCTTTGCGAGGCTTCCAAATCCAAAACCTAAGGGAATAAGCTCAGGAATAAGGACTCAGAATAATTGAATAAATGACCAATCCCAAATGTAACCTTCAGATACTATAAAACGAGATAGCACTAGCCTATTACAGAAGAAAGGCTGGATAATTTGAAATTTTTTGTCAGCCAAGCATTTGGAGATTCTAGCACTTTCTAAGCCTCAGTTTATACCCCTGTAAACCAGATTGACGACCCCTCCCTCAGAGTGCTGCTGCATCCACACCAATGGAAGGTTCTGCGCAGGCCACACATCTCAGAGAGCATTCCCCTAGAGCCTCCTCTGACAAAGGCGAACCAAAGCCTCGGGCCCTTCGGAATCCTTTCCTCTTTCCTCCAAAATGGCCCTCACCCAGGCTTTTCCCAGGTTAACACTTTGTTCCTCCCTCTTCAAAAACAACATCCTGATTTTATATCCTCAGCCTTTTGTAAGCAAGGGCTCAGAGGACAGCAGACTGCAAGCTTCTCAACCGTGGTCTGAAGGAGCACCTGCCCCTACACCTGCTTCCCCCTCGCCTGCCTGGGGAAGGCAGCTGCCCTCAGCTCTTTCTGCCTCCACGGGCTCCCTTCTTGCCCCATGTGACGGGCATGACTGTTCTCTTCTCTCAGGTCTGAGTTCCGCCCATTCCGAGCACAGTGAGGGTCTCCCCAGCCCGGGCTCAGCTGTGAGTGGGGCTGTCTCCCGCTGCCTGCTGCTCAGGGCTGACTCCGTTTTATCCGAGAGTCGCAGCATATTTACCTGCCGGGATGTGAGAGGAATCTCAGGGGCTAAGGGTAGTCACCTGTGTGTTCAGTTTCTCAAGGAAAAACAGGGAATTACCCACTCGGAAGACATGTGGACGGAAAAGCAGATAGCCACCCATGCACAAGTGGGTTCTTAGGAACTTAAAGTCGTCCCAGAAAAATACAGCTCGAAAACATACTCGGAAGCTCTGGCAACGCAAACCCCCACAGACGGGTGAGTACTTGCAGCGACAGCTACTAAGTGTGCGTGCTGACAGGTGTGGAAGGCACAGAGGAACGCTAAGTCTACCGCTGCGGAAGGCAGGGCCCTTGGAAAGCAAAGGGACACGCAGACCTCACCAAACATGTCGTGGGAAGCAGTACCGCCTTTGCTGTGACCTTCACACACTAGTGCTGTCTTCCTGGGAGGGTGTCTGAGATGACGAGGTGACAGTGGCAGCCGGAGGGAATCTACAATCAAAACAATCAGCTATTTGTGTTCACACTCCTACTGATGACTGACCAAAACTGAGCAAAAAGCCTGGGCCTCAAACTTTCCCAAAAGAAAAAAATATCAGAACGATTCCAAATGAAAATAAACCAAGCAGTCCAGGCTGGTCTGGCTCAGCGGATTGAGCGCCAGACTGCAAACTGAAGGGTCGCTGGTTCGATTCCCAGTCAGGGCATGTGCCCGGGGTTGCAGGCCAGGTCCCCAGTAGGGGGTATGCGAGAGGCAACCGACTGAAGTATCTCTCACACATTGATGTTTCTGTCCCTCTAAAAAGAAAAAGAATAAAAAAGAAAGCCTTCTCAAATGAAGCATTTAAAAATAAATCAATAAACCAAACATATTCCCTTTAATTAGAAGTTTCTCTACTTTTGCCATGTTTAAAATCAGAATAGTACTATTTTCCAACTTCAAAAAAAAAATCTCTTTTCTTTTTTCAAGCACTTCTTAACAGAGTGGCAATGTACTTTGCATTCACATGACACCAATCTCTCGGCCATTCATTTTTCACCTGTGACCATCCACATGGCTATTTCAGAATACTCCCTGCCCGGGTCAAGGCGAAGTTCTATTCTGTGCTCTGTGCAACCCTGGAAGACTCGCCACCCCAAAGACCAATGCGTGGTTTCCTGGAATTTTAAACAACCCGGCCCAAACTTGTTTGGAACACACACTGCACAGACAGGCGGGTCTCTGAAAGGGCAGACCCACTGACTGGCAAACTCTGGCTTGTCCCTGACTCCGTAAGGGCTGTTAGTCACAGGATCATCCCTGGTGCCTCCGCCTGGCCCCCCGTGCAGCCATCAGCAGTGCCAGAGGGGGCAGACTAGACACAGCAGCAAGGAAGGCCCTCCACTGCCTCACAGCACCCGCCAGTTACCCCCGGGTCTCCCCTCCCTCTGGGCCCCGCCCGGGTCCATCCCGGGGACCAGAACAGCCAGAGGTCTGGTGACCTTTGAACACCAGAGTGAGCTCTGGGGTTCGTCTCTCAGGTATAGAGCCTGCCCCATGCTCCCCAAATTCTTTTCAATTCAAACTGCATCAAAAATAATAATGATGATGATGACCGAGTAGCATAGGGAATAAAACGGAAAACAAGACCCAGTCCTTCAACAGCCGACAGTCCGTGAGAGCATGAAATCGGGGCTGCAGGGCAGACAGTGGGGTGCAGTGTTAACAATGATGAAACTGGGGGTCGGAAAGTGTCTGCCAGCTCACAGCTAGCGACATACTCGGTCTCTGTCTTCACACACGCACATGTGTGCGAGCACATGTGCACTCACACACACGCACTCACGCACGCGCACACACCAGGTGGCACCTCGGGCTTGTCGTTTAGCCTCTCCGGGCGTTGGTCTCGTCTCCAGTAAAACAAGGACAACAGTGCCAGGAGGAGCCGACGGGGCAGCTGCAGGTCCTGCGAGCAGCCTGGGCTCAACAATAATAATTATTGATGTTCCTTAATAATACCCGATTTCCATAAAATGTTTAAAATAATCGTATTACCCTAGTAACATCTGTGGATACCCAGATTAGTTTCCACGGGAGTCACAACTAAAGGTCGAGAGAGGTTAAGTCACCTATCAAAAGTCACGTGTGTCATTTCGGGGCCAACTAGGAGAGGAGCCGCAGGTCCTTTGACAGCCAGTCAACTCACGAGATTACCTCTGACCTGCAGGTGGACCATCCGGCACACACGCCAGGGCTCCCCTCGGCAAAGGACGTGCCCAGAAGCCGGTGGAAACAGACTCTCAGGCCCCAGACGGCCCCCTGAGTCAGAATCCGCACTTTCACCAGCTCCCCAGGTGATTCAGACACACGAGGAGCGCCGCCCTGGGGCACCTTCCAAAGACTGTCAGCCCCTCATTTAAACATTTGCTCAGGTATTCGTCACTTCACGCCGTGAACATTCACAGGAAGCCAGCCCTGCGCAGACACCGCGGGGTGTGAAGACAAGACGTTCCTGCAGCACACAATGCCAGCTGGTGGCTGTAGCTCCATGCCACCCGGACCTGGATCCAAGACATCAGGCATGGCATGTAAGGGACAGGGCTTGAGACATGGGACACGGGTTCACACCTTCAAGTCACATGTGTATACAAGCAAAAGCCATCTGCTGATTAAAGTAATCACGGTCACAGAAGGGCCAGTCACCTGAGTCAGCCCAGTTGGGTACTATTTCCCCCCAGGACTGGGGCCTTGGGCCAGTGGCCTCCCCGAGGTGGGACCCATTTGAGAAAAGAGCCTTGAACTTCAGGAACTCTCAGATTGTGCCCAGTTTTATTAGAGCTGTCCTGACTTACCTGACTTCATTCATTCGTTCAGCAAACACCTGAGTGGCACTCCCTGTTGGGGACAGCTTCTGTGCCGAGAACAAATACATTAGTGACAAGGTAACTGAGGCTGGACAAGCCAGCGGTAAGTGCTCAGCCAAGAATGGGCACAGGTAGGACCTGGCCAGAGAAGCTTCTGGGAGGGGCAGGGTTTAACCTGAGACCCGAATGGCAAAATGACAGGCTGTGCGAAACTGAGGCAAAGCCATCTCAGGATGAGGGAACAAGCCCTGAAGACACAAACTAGCCTGGTGCGTATCCAGGCACACAAGCTTGAAGAAAGGTTCTGGGCGAGTGCCGGGCGGAGTCAGCAACATGGGGTGCGGTCTAACTTGCCTGGAGCACCCAGACACACGGGCTGAGCAGCCAAGGTAAGGATCCAGATACTTTCTGTGTGAACGCAGACGCTGAAGAGTGTTCAGCCATGATCGGATTTTAAATTCTCTTATTACAAAATGTGGTATTAAGTGACCTGTTATGGCCTGAATTGTGCCCCCGCCCCCATTCCTGTGTTGAAGTCCTAGCCTCCATGCCCCGGAATGTGACTGTACTCAGAGACAGGGTCTTTACAGAGGTCATTGAGGTGGCCCTAATCCCATATGACTAGTGTCCTTCAAAGGAGAGATTAGGACACAGAGGCACCCAGCCAGCCATTGACAAGCCAAAGACGGAGGCCTCAGGAGGAAGCCACCTTGCCGACACCTTGACCTCAGACTTCCAGCCTCCAGAGGTGTCAGAAATCTGCTGTTCTTACAGTCTTGATTCTGCGGAATAACACCCACTGCTGGGCCAGGCCAGGCACCTGACCTTCAATGTCAACTCCTCCCGCTTGATCACCCTGCCCTCCCGTCTCTAACAGCCAATGGGAAGCCCCGTGGGTTCGAACTGCTACTCATCTCTGCAGTCTACCCACTCCCCTCAGGCCTCGCGAACGCTGTCCTATCGCCAGTCATCTTCCTGTCTCTCCGGAACCTGCAACAGCCCCACTAGTGTCCCTGCAGGAGGGCGGCCGTCATGCCCGGCCCAGATCCACTCCACAGTCTGCAGCCAGACTCCACGGGGGCTCTTTCATTTTGTTTGGGTTCGCTTTTTTAACACAGATCCGATCCAATCATTCTGCTTAAATCTGTTCGATTGCTTTATCTTGCTCTTAGGATAATTTCCAAGCTCCTTAAAGGGTATACAGGCCCAACTGGCCCTGTGGGATTCTGGAATGCAAGCTCTCCCCGTCCTCCACCACATTCAACACCAGTAGCAGGAACTCCTAAGGGTCCCGCATGAAGCGAGTTCTCTCTCACCGCCAAGCCTTGCTCTTCCGTCTGCCTCAAATGAGCTTTCTGTTTTAACTCCTGCGTGCCCTAAGTCACAGCTTAGATACCATTTATCCCAGAAACCTGTCCCAGGCGCCCCATGCTCCCCCATCACAGCACTTCCGTTTTCTGGGGGCACCTCCCAGCACTGCTCCGCCTCAAGGGCTGGGCATGTGGCAGCCCCCAAGGAAATGAGACGAAAGCAAAGGCAGATTTCCGACTCTAATGACACATGCGCCTCTGGGCCCCTCACCTTTCTGGGCCCCTTCCCAGGCCTGCAACTGGTTTTGACTCATCATTTTATATACGTCCTCTTCAACAAGGCCTGCCTCCAAGCGTGTGAGCTTTAGGGCCCACGAGACCTGAATCCACCACCACCAGCTACGTGAACAAGTGAGGAAGAAAGCGAGGCCCACAGAAATTAAACAACTACCCTCCCTGCAAGGCCCACTCCTCCACGTGGCACAGTCCAAGTCTGCAGGTGCGAGTCTCCGACCACACAGCTCGCACTCTGTCCTGCGTGCATACTGAGAAAGTCAGCTCCTCACAGCTGGCCCCAGTGTCCTCATTCAGGAGGGAGGATGTATGTTTCATTGGGTCTTTGAAATCCTGCCCCCAGGTCATGCTTATTGATTTTAGAGAGAGGGGGCGGGAGGGAGACAGAAAAGGGAGAGAAACATTGATGTGAGGCAGAAATATCAATCAGTTCCCTCTGGTATGCACCCCGACCAGGGACCGAACCTGCAACTTAGGCATGTGCCCTGACCGGGAATCAAACCTGTCTTTCGGTTCACAGGACAATGCTCCAACCTACTGAGCCACCTGGCCATGGCTATGCTTCATTGGATTTTATAAGGAACACTTCATAGGTCATCTCTGAAAGCACCCGCATGAGAGTTAGCACACGAGTGATTCTGAATGTAGGACTACTGGGTGAATGATATGGATTCTTTGAAATACCAGACATCACAAATGCCCACTGAAGTGGAGTTCGGCTTCAGCAAGCCTTTGCCACACCCCTGCGTTCTATGCAGAGCACAGACGTGGGGGAGGGGCGCGGTGGAAGGCTAATGACCTGAAAACGCTGTCTCAGAGGCTGGGGAAATAGATATTTAAACAAATGACTATAAAATATGCAGAAAGAATTAAACGTCTTCATCTTTTTAACTGTTTCTCTTTATTTAACAATGTGCTCTTTTTCTCTCTCTCTAAGGAGTTATCTCCTACCCTCTGGTCTAAGGTTGACTCTGTAGTTAATTAACAGCTCTGCTCAGCCACAGAGCCGCCTCGGGTTCCCACCTGAATGGCACTGAGGGACACAGTTAATGCTGTGAGCGAACGAGGTTTTCACTGGCGCCTCCCTAAACAGCCTTTAGGGAGGGTTTTTTTAAGAAGCCACATTTAACTTAGCCAACAGCACAAGTTAAGAAGTTAGGGAGAGAATATTCAGTAGCCAACTCCCTCTCTGAGATCAAACACTTAGAAAGGCATTTAAAACATGTGCTCAGTTGTAAAGTTTGAACAACAGGACCTACCAACAGATGCTGAGCAGTCCCTGGGTCGCTGGGGCACAGCCTGGAAGGGGGCCCAAGACAGTGGCCGCCGCCCCCTCCCTAACCCCTGGGGGAGGGGAGGTACGCAAGACTGTGCAAAGGCAGAGCCTGAGGAGGGACCTGCACCTGACTGGTAGCATCTGCCGTCTGGAAGTGATGGGACCTTGGAGCCCATAACTCATGAACCCTCAGCCTAGTCAGTAACACCAGTAAACAAAAATTTAACGAGAGAGAGAATAATAACATCAACCTCACAGGGCTGCTGGAGGATTAAATGAGAGCAGGTAATGCACAGGATAGATACATTTAATTTTTTAACTTTTTTCAATTGCATATAGTAAAATTTACTGGGGGGGGGTGTCTGTGTATAATTCCATGGTTTTAACCTATAATGCACAGATTCCTGTGACCATCACCACAAACAGGATACAGAACAATTCTAACACCTCCCAAAATTCCCTTGTGCTGCCCCTTCGTGGCCAGACCCTTCCCAGCCCTGCCACCTGGTCCCTATGGGTCCGTCCTTTCAGGGTGTCATGTAAATGCATCCTACAGGGGAAAGCCTTGGAGTCTGGCTTCTTGGATTCCACATAATGCATCTGAGATGCATCCAAGTTGTCGCGATATGAATAGCTTGTTCCTTTTCGCTGCTGAGTAGTATTCCATGGCGTGGGTGTACCACATTCAGCCATCGAAGGACATTGGGCTTTTCTTCCTATTTACCTAAGCGTAGTGGACTTTGTTCTCTCCACTGGTGTAGCAGGGCTATTAAAATGTTTTATTCCCCTCTTCCTATCACTCACAATTAAGAGTGGTCACTTTTAATAGTACAAACAATGAAAAGCAATTCATTGGCTAAGAAAGCACCTGGAAGGACGTGGACTAATTCTTTGCCCCTGGCAAATCTGACGCAAATCCCTGCAGACAGGTGGCAGCACACTCATCTCACACCGAAAACGGGCCTGGGAGAGGCGGCTCCGAGGGGCCTGCATTCCACCAATGCATGTTGAAATAACATTAATTTTTAATTTTTAACTTAATCTTTATTGCATTTTCCCACTCCCATTTAATCCCCCTTTACCCCCTTCCCCCAGCAATCACCACACTGTTGTCTGTGTCCATGAGTCCTTTTTCTCCATCCTCCACCCCCTCACCCACCCCCACCAGCTGCCATCTGCTCTCCAGCCATGAGTCTGTCTCTACCAGGTTAATTTTTTAAGTTAGGGCTTTTAATAACAGCAATGGCAACAATCAGATATTTCATGGGCCGCAGAATCTTCTCCATTATTTTCCCAAGTTAGGAATTTCAAAACTATGGAGACCATGTGTGTGTGCTGATGAACCCTGCACTTTCTTATCGCTCTTTCCTATCCATTAATAAATGCTTGTGAGCTCTGAAAGCTTGAGTAAAGAAGTGTTAGCCTCTCATAATTCAGAACAAACAGCTTGGGGAATAAAAGAAAAAGTGAGGAAGGAAGGAAGGAAAGAAGGAATTAACTAAAGGAAGGAAGGGAGGGAGGGAGGAAGGAAGCAAGGGAGTATTCATACATAGAAATATATTAGTATCTCAACCTAATTTGCTGCTCCCAAGCCAGATCAAGAAGCATTTTCCTGCCATGACCACTCCTCCAACGTCATGCTTCAAGTTCCCAGAATTGCCTGCAGGTTCTAACGAAGACTCATCCCTGTACGAACACCACAGGGAGCCCCGTTACCCTGACTCATGGTCACCCCCTCGCCTCCTCCCCTCCCCTCCCCTTCATCAGAGTCCTTACGTGGAGAATTAAATATGATGCTCCTCCCACACTGAATGCAGACCATCAATTTTTTAACTAAGGCAGAGAAAAGACCACAAAGTATGTCTTGATGCCAAGTTGCTCTGCCCGGTGTTTTAGGGGCCCCATCACTTCATGCTTCATGGAAGGAAAAATGACCTCAGGTAATTTGGTCATTAAGAATACAGAGGAGAATTTGCTTTAGAAGTTTTCATTTCTATGTCCATTACATCACTCAAGGCCAAATGACAGGCATGTGCCGTGTTTGGTAATTAGATGTAAACAGCCACCCTTTGGGATAAGAAGTCCCGCGTCTTCCCCTGTGTTTGCACACAAGTGCCCTGATGCGCTTCATACCGGCGGCCGTGAGCTGGTTTCTGTACCTAGCAGAGCTTGGCAAGACGAGATGGCCGTCCTAATTGCCATCACGAGAACCACAATTGCAAGTGACTTTGAAACATATGGTAAACTTCATTATGCTAAAGTATAATAGCTTCTACTTTGGGGCTCATGATGAATATTAATGTCAGGGCTTCTGAGGAAAATGTGCTCCAAATTTCATATTGTATAAAACCCTTTCAATACCAAAGAAGGCGTTTACTTACATTCTTCAGGCTTCTTCAGAGACGCTACTGAATATTCCATTAAACATGCCAGAGTGGAATGAATAATCATGGAACATTAAGGGAGGGGTAAGGGTCGCCTTCTCAGTATCAAGCCCAGCCCCAGGCAGGACAAGAACAGAGACATCGACTATAAATACAGGTGCAAGGACACACGGAATGTCCCCACAGGAGAGCCCAGGGGGTCTGCAGCCACAGGACGTCCCAACCTAGAGCTCTGGGGACACTCCTGGAGAGAGGTGGGAGCGGCTTTGCAATCCTTCATTCACAGCCCACAGGGATCGTGGGAAGTCCAGAAGGTCAGAGGGAGCAGCCAGGGTGAAGCTGAGAAGGAATGTAGGGAGGAGGCGCAAGGGTAGGGAGGGTATGGGCCATTCCAGAGGTGGGGGAAAGGAGCCAGACGAGAATGCAGGAGATGACAGGGAGCAGCAAAAAGCCGTGGGAAGATGCGGTGGGAGCATCTCCTACCCAACAGCCGCAGCGGGCAGGAGGTGCTTTCTCGGAGCCCGAGTCCTAGTGATTTATTATGAGGCATGGAATCGGGGAAATCGGTCTTTGACTTCATGCCCAGTGCGCTCACTGTCTGTGGAGAGAAGGGGAGCGAGCTATCGCAAACCCAACCGCTCTCCGTGAAAAGCTGGTGACAGTTTAAAAGGTCGGCAGGCCTGGCACTCTTCCAGGACAGGGACGCCCTTTAGCTCCCCTGTTCTTTCACTCTCTCCCCAAGCTGCGGCTTCGGCTGGGCAGCCAGGCACCACCAGCAGGCACTGTCCTCCGGTCCAGGGAACGGCAGCTGGCGCTGGGAAAAAAACAGTCCTCTGGGCCGGCGCTGTTTCTCTAATGGGTCTACTGAAGAAAACTGGGGATCTTTTTTAAAAAGGCCAAAGACAGGCAAGTGTTAAACATGCAGAAAAAGTAAGACAAATGGCTATGAAACCGCACACCCCTCTCAGCTTCTGCATTTTAATGATGGTGAAATGCACATTATTGCCTTCCAAGATTTATTATAAACTGTCAGGTTGGCTTATTACAGCCCCGAGTGCGGCGGTCCCCTGTCTGTCACAGGTGTTCGCAAGGCCAGGCCCGGCTCACGTGGGGACAATGGGCCACCTTCACTCAAGAAGACCTGCCTGCGTTGTCGCTGCTTAAGTCATCTGTGCCCTAACGTCTTAAGAAGTTTCAAACTCATTCTGAACTGTCACCTCAACATGTGATCATTATTTATTAAGAAGCTTTCCGTGGCCCACTATTAACCAGGATAATTGGGTTAATTTCACACATGCACAAATAGGAACAAAAGATAACAACCGTTTTATATAAAGAGGAAGAAACCATCAAGTTCCCTCCTCCTCCCCCAAAATGAAAAAAGGACATGGGAAATACTCAATGAAAAAAATTATAAAGGCACAAAAAGTGGCATGTTCAACCTCACTATTAGTCAAATACATGCAAAAGTGAGGCATGAATTAAACACCACTTTATTATTATTATACTAATAACTTTGTAAGAAATAATGCCCTGTATTGGCAGTATCCATTAAACTGGTATAAATAATCCTTTTGAAAGTCAATTTGCAGCGCATACCATGCCATAGAAATGCTCTTAGGCTCAGTAATTCCAATCTGGCCCTTTTTATCAGAAAGGAATTCATAACGGGGTCATTAAATATATCAAAATAAACCCTGGCTGGTGTTGCTCAGGGGATTGAGCGTGGACTGCGAACCAAAGGGTTACCAGTTCGATTCCCAGTCAGGGCACATGCCTGGGTTGCAGGCCAGGTGACCAGTAGGGGGCCAGGTGAGAGACAACCACACATTGATGTTTCTCTCCCTCTCTTTCTCCCTCCCTTCCCCTCTCTCTAAAAATAAATAAATAAATCTTTAAAAAATAAGGGGCTAGTTACGTAAATTGTGGTATGTTGACTCTAGGGATATCATAAAGATCACAAATAATAAATCGAACACCATGTTGCAAAAGGGAAACGTAAGTGTACGGCAAGGAGCGTGACCCTGGAGCCAGACAGGTCCAAGCCACCCCCCAGCTCCTCACGGCCCACCAGCCGCTCTCCGAGCTCACAGAGCCCGTCTCAGCACCTGTGGGAGGGGGAGGGCAAACTGACCCCAACAGCACAGCCATGGGGACTGAGTGATGTAATGCCTCCCTCACTGGCATGTAAGGCTAAGGGCAGAGAGAAGAGGCACAGTTGTGCCCACACTCGAGTATCCATGTGCAAAAGTCCACCAGGCTCCAGGCACTGAGAAGCACACTAAACACGAGACCAGGGGCCCTGTTGGGGAAGGCGTCCACTGGAGACGCTTTGTTCAGTTTTAAACATGGGTTTTATTCTTTCAATAAATGATATGATCTTCTTTGTGGAATAAATTAAAAATTGGAAAAAAAACTACTAGGGTAATTTCAGGAATTTTATGAGCTTCAACTTCAGAGGATTCCTGCATCATCTAAAGGAATATTTACTTCACCTCCAAATGCTGACACATTCTCAGGATTTCAGGCCATGGGGGAATTTCAGAGTCTGGTGACCTCCTCTGGGCAGAGATGGAGCTTGGTATTCGGCTCCCTACTGTCCTCAGTCTCTGAGGTGAAAAAATGCGGTTGGGTGAAGGGCAAACAGACATTTGCCAAACTGTAACTATCTGTCTTGCCAGTACAATTGGGACGAGCGGACCACAGTCAAGTGCTGGGACAGAGCGTTAAAACTGAGTGCAAGATTTCAGTCACATTGTCCGAGCAAGATCCGGCTTCCTCTCATTGCGCACACCCTGAAATCATAGAATAATTGCATTTGGTCTTTCCGGGGGAGGAGTAATATAACATTTAGTGGTACGTGAAGTGTGACACATACGAAGAGATACATTCAAAATAGGCTAAAATAACCAGAAGTTCAACATCATTTTGGCTAAAGGAAAAGAGAATTTAGAAGTTTGGGTACAATTATATGTGAAAGCAAAGTACATAATCCATCATTAGTGACTTATAAAGACTTTGGACAGTATAATGTCAAAATCAAAATAACGTGACATTCTAGAAATCTGTGAGCATGTGAAATATGAGCATATCTGGTTGATGAAGTTTTAATGAGTCAAGTCAATAGATCATGAAGCAGCTCTTGATGGTTTCCTCTTGCCACGTTGTCAGTGCTAAACTCTCATGCACTGGCTCAGGACTGCCTACCCCCCAGTGGTCCAACCCTCCCCACTATTTAAAAATCTGGGGAAAAGTGGGTGAGGCAGAATGGCCATCCCCAAATACAAAAGTACAGTGCTCACCCCAGCCCCCGGCCCGGGCAGCTGAACCATCAGAGCAAGAAACATTTATCATTATGCCCTCTCCCTTACGAGAGCTGAGAAAACCTGAAAAGTCAAATTAACAACAAATGATGATCTCTCTAATAAATCGTGTCTCTCTTGGGTTGCTGAACACATGGCAGCTTCAAAGCAGAGGAAGTCCGCGGCGAAAATGGCAGGAAGCCATCATTCATGGCCATGCCAATGAGGAGAACAAGGTATTTCTTACAAAATTAATCATTGAAAAAACTGATGGCATAAAGATGTCATAGCTAACCCCAATAAAATAAATTCTGCAAAGCCTCACAAAGTGGAACTACATAAAAAAAAATTTGCCTTAATTCTTCAAACAACTGAATTATAGAATACGTTAAATGGCGTTTTATTTAAAGTTCAAAAATCCACTCAAAAGAAGCTTAGAAAGATGGCCATCACATTTTGCAAGTTGAATGTCTTGTAGCCAAACAGGACGGCATGTGAGTAAACTCTTACAGGCAAACAGGGCTGGTGAAAATCCTCTACGGGAAACTCAGGAGAGGTATCAATCTACGTGTTCGTGGCTGTATTTCTAGGGCTACAAAGGGAAGCACTGACATTTAAGCACTTCCGAACAGGAAGCAGAACCATCAACAGGCCTTTGGAAAAGTATCAAAAAGTTATTTCAAGTTAACAAATGTATGTCCCATTCAATTGCCATCGTTCAGCTTCCTTCTCATTTGGGGCAGTACACTGAGTCCCTCTGGTCCCCCTCCAACGATACAGGATCTGGGATTTAACAACACAAATGTGCGATGACCGTGAGGGTGTGAGAACCTCCTGTAGAGTTAGCTGCTCCGTCTGGGACAATAAAATCGCAGGGAGCGGATCATCATTCCAGGCATCAAAGATAAAGAGTGTACTTAGAAATTTCAAAAATGAATAAAATCTCTCCTTTCAGGACCCCAACATCAATAAAGATGATTGTTCAGGGCTGAGGGACAAAAAGGAAAGGAATCGGCACCTGCCGCTGAAGAGGAAGTGACGGCACAGGGGCGTCACTCCTTCCTTTCGGAGAGCACACTCGGCCCATTACAGCTGTCGCGGTCCTGTCACTTAGCAGAGGGCCCGAGAACTGTGCCTCGTATCTACAACAAAGCGCAAAGGGAGAAGAAACCCTAAAACGACACTTTTAAACCTACAAGGATCTATGGAAAGATAATATGAATAAGAGCATGAAGTTCTACCAATTCCAGCTGAGTTCTAATAATCACAATAATAACAATCCATATTCAAATCAGAACATAAGGCTGACGTCGCTGAATGAGAAGGTTCCGCTCCCATCGAGGAACATCTGGAAACGGGGGAGGGAGGAGGAACTGCTCAAAACCCAGTGATCAGGGCGGAGCACATGGCACAGTCCACCCAACAAGCGATCCCCTCCCCCAAACTCGGCACGTGGGCCGCCTCTAAAAATCACACGGGCCCACGTACCACCATCCTCAGCTTAATCGGCCGGAGGCTGTGTATGAGTGTGTGTGTGTGACCATGCGCACACACCAATGCTACCAAAAGCCCAGCATCCAAATGAAATATAGAAAGACTAGGACAGACACTGCTGGCTGAGAAGGATCTACAAAGCAGACCATCTGTCGGATACTTAAGAGTCGCATATGCCTTCCCTGTTACATAGAATCCAGTCCCTGCCCCAAACGGGCCTGTCAAAACTGCCCACTGCAACTGGGCATGAAATCCAATTCAAATCCTCACTGCGCTCCCACCCAGCAGCTCTGTGACTGCAGTACCTGTAAAGAAGCATAGAAAGCAAATAGAGAAGGAAGCAACAAGAGCAAGGACTTCTAAAAAATGACATGGATGAAAACAGGGGAGGGGGAGGAGATCAGGAACAGTGGAAAGTGAGAAAAAATGAACAAAGTTGGACAGAATCATGGGAATTCAAGAACAGAAGAAACTAGATGAAATGGTGAGCCAGTAGCCTCAGGGACCGCCTAGTTAATTCTGGACCAGGAAGTCCTCACAGGGTGCCTGGCATATTGTAAGTGCTCCATAAATACTTACTGAAATGATGGATGGATGGATGAAGAAGAAGCTTAGAGATGTGGTTCTGCTGTGTCTTAATGCAGCAACTGAGAAGCAGAGAAACTTCAGTGACTTACCGAAGATCGCTCATTCATCAAACCTCACATGTGCCAGGTGCTACGCAGATGGGCAAACAACAGAACTGAAGCTGAACTGGGGCCTCCTGCACCCTACGCAGGCTTTGACACTGTTGCAGAGATGCCTCGCAAAAGGACTGTCACGATTATTTAAGAAAAGAGGAGGAAAGTGAATTGCAAATTTCAGGCTCAGAAATTCCCAGGCGAAAGTGGCTGAGGAGAAATCGCCATACCAACAGTGGCGCAAGGATACATTTGGAAAGAAAAACCATGGAGAGAAATTAGAAATGCAAATATGTACCTAACTGGGATCCTAATAAAATAATAAATCAAAGATTAAATGCTGAGATGTGAAGGCTCAGCTGACAAGAAAAGATTTTGAAACTTACAAAGTTTTCCTCCACAAGTTTGCATCACATGTATCTTTAATAGACACAGAGATCTCCAATTCAGAAAGGCAGGCACAGATAGTTCCCACACCACGTCTCGGTCCCCCACAGACAGAACCCGCAGCATCCGCGCAGTTCTAGGAGAAAGAGTTGGGTCCTCTGTCAGCAAGAGCTCTGACGCCCTTCCGGCCCAGAGAGCCAAGGTGTCCACAGCGCAGGCCCTCATCAAAGCTCAAAGGAAAGAAGTGACGTTGGTGAGTCTGTAGAATATGACATCGAGCCATCCTTTGGGTTCTGCGTCTCATCTTCAAATCATGTGGCACATCACGGGAAGACTCCATATTTAAACCTAATTAGCCTGAGCTCTTATCAATCCACTTCTCTGGTGTGATACGTTAAGATAATCTTCTTCAACTTCGGGCAAACTCTGAATGACTCTTTTAAGAATCTGCTGAGCCCTGGCCTGTGCGGCTCAGTTGGTTGGAGCATCGTCCCATAAACCAAAAGGTCGCGGGTTCGATTCCTAGTCAGAGCACATGCCCAGGTTTTGGGTTTGGTCCGTGAGAAGCAACCTACCAATGTTTCTCTCCCTCTATCTCCTTCCCTTCCCCTCGCTCTAAAATTAACAAGCATGTCCTCAGGTGAGGATTTTTTAAAAGCTGCTGAAAAACTAGATTTTTTTTATGAAACATAAAATACACACCCACAGATCTTAAGTTGGTGTTTCAGTCTATCCATCCTGAACCTTTTCTTTGAAAGCATCCCCTAACTTTTCCCCCCGGAGATGGCTGGTAACAGACACAGGAAAAGCACATTTGCATTTGTTATAAATCTATTCATGAGGACCTTCTACTGCGCTCTCAAAAAAAAATTGTCTAAGAATTCCTGAAAACCCTGTGCCTTAAGTTGCTTTCAGGAAGGACAGATGTGGCTTCAACTGCCTCTGTGTTCTGGCCTCTGGAAAGCTCACTATTACATCGTATTCTCAACCAACACAATTAACATTGTCATTAGCATTTTCTCTGTCCCAATATTTACATTTTATTTTTCTTTGTTAATTTTGTTGTTTTTTCTTTCGTTAATTTTTGTTGTATTTTTTTCAAGTTCTCTGGTTCCTCGACCCACAAAATAAAAGACACCAGAAGATTTTTATAGTCTAATTTTCCTGGAAATCACTTTTAAATACATCTGATAAATGTGGAAAGAGATCAGTGCCTAGATATGCAAAACTTGTAACACACAAGATCTCTCAACCAAAAGCCTTTTCTTACTAGGTGTGAGGTAGCTTCCCAGAGAAGTTTCACTTGTGGAATTCAGAGCTAAAGACACTAATATCTCATACTTTAGGACACCATTTTTACTTTTATTAGCTATTCAAGCTCAAAAATTATGAAGTCATACAAAAATAACAGTAGGATTGTATCGGTGTGGACATATGGTCTTTCTAATCTAAAGCAAGAGGCAGCTACTAGCCCTGAACCATAATCTACAAGTTGAGTCCTCTCCAACTTGATTACTCCTGAACCTCCTGCCACTCTCCTCACTCACCAGAAGGCAAAATGAGTTTAAGCTGGACATAGCCAGCCATTGCTCCCAGGAAAGGAGAAATCCTGCCATTTGACATTTGCATGGAAAATTCCTCAATGTTTCTTAAGCATTTTCTGCTGGGTTCCTGACAGCTCACTGGGCCACAGACCCAGCCGGGTTTTTGAGCTACATCCACAGTATTTTCCTAGGAGGAAAGCAGGCAGAAAGTGAGAAAATGCATTAACATGCTAATGACGTCCTATTTAAAATTCCAGCCCTGATTATTCTGTGATTAAATCTCTCCCCTTGACGTCTGCTTCCTCTATATCTGAGTTACAGCATGAAATCAACAACGTGAGTAAAGCACAATACGGATTACCCACAAGGGAGGGAAACCGGGTAAGCTCAGGGCTGTCTTCTGCCTGCAAAGCAGATGCAGCAAACTGAGAAAGTTACTTTTTTCCACCCTTCCCTCCCTTAAAAAAGAAAACGTTGAAATCCACAATAATTAAAGGTTTACAGTTAATTTCCATAAGTATGCAGTAGTTGAAAGATAGATTGAGCTTTTGATTCTATTTCAATGCACTTAAAATTGCTCAGAATTCATACACATCCTCCTGAAGTCTCAAGAACAGCTGATAGGGATTAAAGCACAACCCTTTCTCCCTGCTTCAGAGATGGGCGTCGCTGTGACACAGGTCAGTGGATCCAGTGACCGTCTCTGTGTCCCTTTGCCCATGAGCACTTTGGCCTATTTCAGTCCCTGTCATCACACTGTTCTGCCTGCTGACACCCCAATCTGAATGTCCACCTCAGATGACCTAAGCATCTTCCATGAAAGACTATCAAACTTACGGCTGCTCTCATGAAGTTGGAAAATAAATTTTTGAAATTTTTAAAAAGGACCCAAGGTATGGGTCTGTAATTAAAAATAAAAGAATATCTGGCCCCAGTAATCAAACAAATATTTCTAGTATATTTACCATTTCACGATGGACACCACAGTGATACCAATGAGACCTAAGAACAGAGCTCTGACCTCAAAGGACTGACAATCTAGCCCGTGTCACAAGACATAATATACACTGTCTGATCCAGAGCAAGTCCATCTGTGGTGAGTCATCACATGCACACTCCCTGCCACTAAGGCTGCTCCTGGGACACCCAGGTTACGCCGCAAAAGAGCTAAGACTGCAACCGCCCCTCTGCTATAGAAACGAGCCCCTGGCCGGACTTGGACATCCATGAGACGAGGTCCGCTGTCTCGCCCAAATGTCCCAGGTTGAGGGGCACAGATGAACAGAAGAATCTGGGGCCCTGGCCTTCCTGGACTTGCTCATCTTCCCCTGAGTTGCCTTTTTCTCCCAAAAGCTGCATTCTGCAGCCATTGCTGGAAATCAAAATCTGTTTTTAGATTAAGATTAAAAAGAGTCAGCTCAGCCATGGCTGGTGTGGCTCAGTGGACTGAGTGCCAGTCTGCAAATCAAAGGGTCATCGGTTCGAATCCCAGTCAGGGCACGTGCTTGGGTTGTGGACCAGGTCCCCAGCAGGGGGCACACAAGCAGCAACCACATATTGATGTTTCTCTCCCTCTCTTTCTCCTTCCTTTTCCCTCTCTCTAAAAATAAATAAGTAAAATCTTTTTTTTTAGTCAGCTCATAGTACGCAAATGTCTAAGCCTACTGTTCCTTTGTATTTGCTCCACATTTAAACTTGAGAGCGCCCTCGGAATGTTCAACTCTCAAAACCCACCAAAGAACAGTGGATGGACTGTGGCCTAGTTTTACTGCATTTTAATAGATGAAAGCTTCACCTTACGAAGGAATTCATTATTTATTTACTTATCTCTTGGTCCCCCCACACTGTCACCAACCCAGGGTTATTCATTTGGCTCACCCCCAGCCAAGTCCCCTCAGACTGCTTAAAAATTAGCTTCAGGCAAAAGCATGGGGAGAGGGGAGCTGATCCAGCAGAATCCAGGCACCAGACCCAGCATGCCTTCCCAACCGTAATGAGCCATCTGCAATTTAGAGTCATCCACACTAACAACCTCTCATTCCATTTATTTATGTTTTATTCATAGTTTTCCAAATACTTGGTGAAGTGACAATGATGAGGTTCCAACAATACTGTACAGCTCTTCTCTTAAAGAAAGAGATAGCAATGGCTTCCAAGAGCTCAACCGTTCAAATGAAGACGTTGCTGTACTAAATTTGGCTAAATTTGCTCACGTCTTCTTTATTCTTAGATGTAGCAGATTCCTCACTTTGTGTCAAAACTGGTGTGGTGAGAATATGTGAACTGTCATAGGTTTCATTGTTTATCCAATGTTTACAAGTCGGGAGCAAAAACGTACTTAAAACACAATGCTCATTTCCCTGGTAACTTAAAACCACACCGTTACGTCTGGGGGGAGGGTGCTGCTGTTCCTCAGCACTAGCATATATACCAAGGCTCAAATGTACAGTCTCTCGTTACATATTTGGCAAAAACAAGGCTAGGGGGGAAAAGTGGAAAAAAAAAAAAAAAAGAAGCTCGGAATTGAGCCAATGTATAGGGGCCCATCGCTAAAAAGACAAGGTAACATTGAACTCCCTTACTCCGCGAAGAAACCTCTATAAAATTTAGCAAGCCTCTCAGACTAACTTTATTCCTAGTAAAATGTCACATCTAATTTCGGCTAGCTGATTTCAAAGCTAGCTACCTAACATCCCTAGTCTTTTCTTACTGCTGATGAAATAAGCATACTTTGTAAATAGAATCACTATTAGGACGTGTCCCCTTCATCTTCCTGGTAAACAACATTTACGTAGGGACCACGATGTGCTATGTGTGACCTCTGCCCTCCAGAAACCCAGCATTCCCAGGGGAATGCAAGGGCACACGCACCCCCTGTATAAGTTACTTCATTTAATCTATACCACTTTATCAAACTATATGACGGGTATTATTCTCCTCATTTTGCTGGTAAAGAAACAGGTCCCAGCATCTACTATATTTTAAATCTGGATTTGCTTCATATGATTTCATTCTGCACATTAGAAACTGAATCACCGTAACTTCACTTTTTTTTAAGAAGTAAGTTTTTCACTCAATTTGGACTGAACTGGCGTCTTCTGAGACTATCCCTCAGGGAGAAAATCTCAAGGCGCCCTCAGTCACTCTTCACAAGGGCAGCGGGCGAGGAACAGGAGGACACGAACCCCCTCCCGACAGCAGCCACTTTGGCTAGGGCCGCTCTGGCGCCTCCTACTTCATCCCTCCGGGGAAAGAAGCTCCCAGAAAAGCTCCCACAGAGAAGAGGCACTTCACGGTCTTTTCTCAGTGCTCTCAGCATCGGCCTGCTTTCGTCTGCAACTGTTCTGAGCCAGAAAACAGAGCCAAGGGACAAAAGGAAGATGACTGTCAAACTGAGAAAATGCTCAAGGCCTGTGCCAAGGGGGAGACTGCTCCAAATGGTCACAAGGCCATTAGCACATCCAGGGAGAGGAGGGGGAAGAAGACAGGAAAAAAGGGACAAAGGACATCACACGTGATGCTAAACAAAAGCTGCCAAGAAATTCTACTCCATTTGCCAAGGCTCCTGCCAAAAAAAAAATTAAAAAAAATCGTCCAGGAGAAGTGCGGTGGGCTCCAGGCCGCCCTGCATGTGACGTCCACGTGCAGCCCAGAGGGGCCTGCCTGGCCCAGCCACACAATGCATCTCATACATATGTCACCAGGCAACACTTGTGACTTCTTACCGTGGGCCGCTTTCCCGTGGTCCAGGTCCCTTCGCAGCCGGCTGTAATCTTCGCGAACACTCCCCAGCTTCCGGGCGTTCCTGGAGCTCAGCACCGACAGCTCATGGAGGAGCCCCTCCAGCCCTTCCCTCGCAGAGGTCAAGGATCGGATCTCCTCGGTGAGCTCCTTAGCTGTCTCGAAATGGTTGCCTGCAGCACGTTGCGGAGAGAGGGAGGGGAAACAAGGTTACAGC
Source organism: Micronycteris hirsuta (assembly GCA_004026765.1). NCBI lineage: Eukaryota > Metazoa > Chordata > Mammalia > Chiroptera > Phyllostomidae > Micronycteris > Micronycteris hirsuta. The sequence continues at coordinate 6,484 of PVJI01008280.1, read as the reverse complement.
AACCCCACGCGTGGAAGGTTCAGCAACAGCGAACGTGCACTAACAGTGGGTAAAGGGGCTGAATGTGCAAGGGCCGTCGTCTGCGGGGGTGGGGGGCTGCAAAGGCTCTGACCGTCTGACCGTCTGACCGTCTGACCGTCCTCCCTGAGCAGGAAGCGCCACCAGCCTCCTCACCACCTTATTCTCGTCCATTGGCCCATGCATGTCTCAGTGAACCCCAGGGAAGCCCCGTGGTATCAGGACATTCAAATATTCAAATGTCAAAGAGGTAAAATACTATTGTCAATGGAAAGGGACTGGGCCGTGCAGTCAGGCGAGACCTGAAGTCAAATCCCCGTCCCCCTGTTACTCTGAATGGCACCCTGAGCAACCCTGAGCAAAGAACGTATCACATGGAATTTCCAGGCAAACTTCTAATGAAATACGATTGCACTGTTTCCTAAGGGGTGGCAAGAATAAAGGAGAAATTCTGTAAGGCACTGAGCAAAACACACGGCACAGAGAATTTCGCAAAGCCGCAGGGTATAAAGTCAGCATGCAAAAATCAACTGTACTTCTATCGGTGGCAAACAATTGGAAGATGAATTTTTTCACATACATGGAATATTTTTAAAGTCAAAATAGCTATGGATAAAATGTAAGGACACATGTGTAAGACGTCTACACAGAAAACCATTTTTAAAACTCAAGAGAAATTAAAGAAAACAAATAATTAGAAAGATATACTATATATGCCTACATTGGAAAATTGAATATTTTTCAGATTTCCGTTTCCCTCCAATGGATCTATTGATTAAATACAATTCTAATCAAAATCTCTTGTGGGTATCCTGTAGAAACTGACAAGCTTATTCTAAAATGTAAAAGATAACTCAACCACCTACTTGGACCAGAACAATTCCTGAAAGGCAGAACAAAATACGAGGACATACACTAAATGAGTGTGAACGAACGCCGAAGCTACAGCATGTCAAGACAGAATGGCACCGGCATAGAGACAGACAGACAACCAGATCAACGGAATAGAACAGACAGCGGAAGACACACTCCCACAGTCAGCTGACTTTCACCCCAAGCGCCAAAGCAAGTCAGTGCGGAAAGAGTATTTTCAGCAAATGGTGCTGGCACACAGCTCCCGCATGGGAAACCATTCACCCTGCTCCACACCTCAAACCATACACAAAACTTAATTAGAGATAGATCACAGACCTACCTGTAGAAGCAAAACCATAAAGCTTCTAGGAGAAAATACGGTAGAATCTCTCTCTCTGACTGGGAAGTAGGCAAAAAGTTTGGACAGGACACAAAGGGACACTAATTATAAAAGAAAAAAATGGATAAATAGACCTCATCAAAATTTAAAAACCTCTGCTCGTCAAAAAGTACCACTAAGAAAATGAATAAGCAAGCCTCAGACTGGGAGAAAACACCCATGATACATACACCTGACAAAGGACTCGACTCCCACATACAACTCAGTCACTGAAACACAGATGACCCCGTTGGACAACGGGCAAAGGACTTCGCAGGCACTTTACAAAGTGAGACATCCAATGGCTGACAGGCACATGAAAAAGTGTCAGTGATCAGTAGTCACCAGAAAAACGCCAATCAAAGCTTTAGAGTCCACCACGAAACCATTCGAGTGGCTCACAGTTGCTAGACTGAAACTCGGCTTGGTAAGGACGTGGGACTCCCAGAACCCTTGGTCACAGGGGACTGTAAAATGGTGCAACCAGCTTCTCGCGGAGGTAAACACACACCTACCCTTTAATCCATCAATTCCACGTCTGGGCATTTACCCGGGAGAAATGAAAAGGCAGTAAAAAATGTGTTCGGTTGTTCACGGTGGCTCTACTCATAACAGCCCCAAACCGGAAAAACCTACGCGTCCAGCAAGACGAGAACACGCACGAACACTGAGAGGGCCACACACTGCGGAAGATGCTCAGTGAGAAAAAGGTACCGACTCTTCACGCACGAGTGACGAGGAGCTACCTCAAAACAAAAGGGCACAAAAGATGCTCCCCACACGATTCCACTGATGTAAGTTGGTGCCTTTTTCTCACTGAGCACTCCAAACAGGCAAAACTAATCCGTGAGAGAAGCTACCAGAACAGAGCTGTCTGGGGAAGGGGGGAGGGGCGTGTGACGACTGGGAAGGGGCACAGGGTGACATTTCTGGGGTGATGGAAATGCCATGATATAGTTGCCGATACCCCCGGTGTCAAGATTCACAGAAGTCGACATTCAAGGCCTGTGCGTCCTACCGAAAGTAAATCGCATCACTATGAAAGAGCAGAAACACGGGACTGAGCAAAAGCAGGTTTACGGTTCTTTGTATGGAAAATGACACAATGATTAATACATAATAGCACAAGACTAAACCATTTTTGTGGATTCACAACTGCAAACCTGCTTTCGCCTCACACGGTATATTGGGAAATATTTGAAGAGGAAAACCATAGCGCACGTTAAGTACATCACACTGATGTGGGCTCCATGGGAGTTGGTCACAGCCATAATCACAGTAGAAGCTGCAAACCTTTTCACCTTTAAGTCTTCCCGCGACCCTGGCAGGGAGGTGATGCCTCACGGTACCTATTCTAAGATGCACTTTTCTTAAACACATGCACATCTCTGATCTGGGGTGTGTCTCACGGCCACTGTCAGCCAGGGGATGGTCCAGACGAATGTGTGACTGTGTGACTGTTGTTCTTGGTGGTCCAGCCGACCGTGCACACCATTTACGGGCCCCTTCAGTACTGGGTGCTGCTGAAAACCTTCCGTGGACAAGGACGTATAAGATCGAGAAAACACAAGCATTTAAAACCTGAAGACCAGTGTTACGGCTTTGGCAGAAAAGCCCACAGAAAACAGCAGCTTGTTCTTGGCAGAAAAAAAGCAACAGGCATCACCAATAGTTTCGCTGATACAAAGGATGGTCACGTGGAAAAACAGGAGCCTCATCCACTCAGAGTCAAAACATATTTCAAAACTCAGGCTCTGAAAAAGACTTTTTAGGGAAACTTTAACCCATCTGTTTTCTTTATCTTTTCCTTTCTAAAGAGTGATACATGCTTTTTAAAACAGTCTAAATACATCTAAAAGAACTGTTTCAGTAAATATAAAATAAAAAGTCCAGGCCACAGCAAGCATTGTATCATTGTTTAATCGAACGCAACTTTTTTCTTGGCAGTGTGTAAAGTAGCGGTGGTGCATTGCATGTTCACAGACATACACCTGCTGTCTCTACAATCGAGAAGACGTAAATCTAGAGAATTGAGTATCTTGCTGAAGCTTACCTAGTAATAAAATACAGGGCAAGTTTCCAACTCAAACATAACTCCTCTTAAGTCCTAAACCGTGCTGTTTACTTCTTCATAATTCTTATTATTTAATAGGCACGTTTCGATCTGATATAAATATGGGAGAGGTTACCAATGTCTTCCCACTTCAAAGGCACTCTGGACGCCCAGCACATATCACTTCTGTCCCTGACAACCCCAGCGTCCAACTCCTTGTTTACATAAATATCTTCTGAGACTCTATTTATTACCTATCACATCATGGAAAAATACAGAAAAGAGCAAGGCAAAGCCCTGCTTCCCAGGAGGTTACCATTAAGTAAAAGGGAGATTATTGCAATGAATCGGCACATGTGCACTAGCAGAGCTCGGAGAAGAGAGGCGTTCCAGAAGGGGAGAGGGAGGCAGGTTCCATGAGGGAAGAGGCAAGGTTTCCAACACAGACCTGGGAGACCCGGTAAGAGGGTGAAGAGCCTTGTCTGCCGAGGACAGGCGGAAGCACGTGGCTGCGGCGGAGCCCACAGCAACAAGGAGCGGGTCCTAACGCCAGAGGGCCCCAGCGGACAAGCTGGGGGGAAAAACAAAGTCCCGACAAGGACTGCGACTTCCACAAGCTTTGCGTTATAATAGAAATACGACGAGCCCTGGCTGGTGTAGCTCAGTGGATTGAGCGTGGGCTGGGAACCAGAGGGTCCTGGTTCGATTCCCAGTCAGGGCACATGCCTGGGTTGCGGGCCGGGTCCCCAGTGAGGACCATGTGAGAGGCAACCATACATTGCTGTTTCTCTCCCTCTCTGTCTCCCCTACTTCCCCTCTCTCTAAAAATAAATAAATAAAATCTTAAAAAAAAAAAAAAAAGAAATACGATGAAAACATTTCCTGGATCTGTGATTTCTATGCTGAACAATGACCAGCTGTTGTGGGGGGAGCCCCAGTAGAGCTACCCACCCTGCTCTTGGGGGGTAGGGCGGAGGAGGGAGAGCCTGTGGAGGACCAACCCCCACCCCCGCAGGTGTGACTGCCTGGGGAGGGGGGCGCGGTGGACAGGAGCATCCTGTCCTGAATTCCTACGTCTCTTCTCAGCCGAGGCTCAAGGAGCCTCAGCCTTTCTGTTGGACCCCGATTCCAAGCAGGAGATTTAACAAACAGTGGGGTGGGTACCAACTGTGCCCTCTGAGACACCAGGCAAAGTGTGCCACAGTGTGCAACCTCCTGAGAATGGTTCAGGCAGAGAAGGCCTCTCAAAACAAACTGGAGGTGACCAGAGACAGCGAGGGCCCGTGCAGAAGGTTTGCCGGAGACACAGTCTCAGACCTGCGGGCAGCTCGTCACCAGCCCTGTAGCCCAGGCCCTTAATCAGACATGAGAGGTCGTTAATGAAATCCCTGGTCCCCTCCTGGAGCCGAGGGAATATGGCTTGGGAAAATGCACAGTGACAGACGCGGAAGTGTTATACACGCAGAATGAGCTGAATTCCCAACAAGACAGTTCATATCAGAACGCAAGTCATGACAAAACACCACCCTCCCTCAGTTAATATGTCACATGCAGTGTGGCCTCAGTTCCAAGCCCACGAGGTAAATCTCGCTGATGGCTGAAACTGGCCAAGAGCTCCGCGATGAAAATTCAGAAACGTAGGAATGCTGATCCCTGAACAGAGTCCCATCAGTGACCCGGTGACCCCATCTCTGTCGCTCTAATGGGCCCTTTCCTAAGTGCCACGGGTGGATTGCCGTGGAGACGGATGGCCCGCCTCTGCCACCGCCACACACAGGTGCCTACCGATTCACAGCGAGGGGCATGTGCCTGGGCGTTCACTCAGGGCTTTTTCAAAGCACCTGTCAAAATATTTTATGCTATAAATAACACAATTAAAAACCTCTGGGCATACGCCAAAGTCGAAGCTGCTTTTACCCACCCTGGTGTTTCTAACTTTATCCTCAGCTTCTGAGTTTAAATATTTACACACACACACACACACACACACACTTCATGATATCTCAGGTCACTTATTGAGGCCATTCCTTGGCGGCCTGATTCTATGGATTACAGGCTCTCGTTATATGAACTGTCTCATCTCTTCACAACAAGCCAGGAAGAGGGTCTTCTCAGGATCGTCTTTGGTTTCCAGCTAAGGAAACTGAGACCCAGAAAGTGACCAGCCCAAAGTCACAAAGTTATGGAGATCCCACGTGAGGTCACTGAACTCGAACTTGGTTCTCCCAAACTCGAGTTAGGTGCTCATTGCACCAAATGCAGCTCAGCAAGTGACCTGGCCAAGTGGCCACGGAGCAGCCAGGGAGCACAAGGGGCTGGGCTGAATCCCATGCTCAGGTGGGCCGTTCCCCCCATCAGTCCCCAGGGCTCACTGTGCCTTCGCCTAGGGGGACACCACACTCACAGTTCTTGCCTGGGTCAAAAGAAGTTCCCATTTGCAAAGATCCTCCTAAAATTATCTACTTGCACCTACCCAGATCTGAGCTATACTTCTTTACTGGGGCAAAAATGAAGCCAATACTGAAAATCACCAAACCCTACACATAACAATAGAGTCCCACATCTTTTCCAGCATGACACCAAACCCTTTGAGGCACATCAAGCTCAAGACCACATGGCTAGGCAAGACAACACCCTCTTTGTCAAGAAACTCCCCTCCACTGTGTCCAGGTACCTTCTGGGAACTGAGTGAGCTGAACCAAAGCAACAAATGAATACCAGCCACTGCCCACCCCTGCCCCCACGCCCACCTCTCCATGGAGCCTCCTTAGAACTGGAATTTACCATTTTCTATCTGTTTTATTTTCTGCTTCCAGTCACTATGACTTCCTGACAATGGCCAGCATTTTCTCTGGACAGAGCCCCATGACTGGTTTTGCAAATTGAACATTTTAAACTATCACTCATTTCACAAAGAAGATAAGGGGATAAACCCAGTAGTGGAATTGCTGGGTCGAACGGCAGTTCCATTTTCATTTTTCTGGGTTTATACCCTAAGAAGCCTGAAAAACCAATTCAAAAGAACCTTTGCACTCCTATGTTCATAGCAGCACAATTCACAATAGCCAAGTGCTGGAAACAACCTAAGTGCCCATCTACAAATGAATGGATCAAGAAACTATGGTACATTTACACAATGGAATTCTACGCAGCAGAGAGGAAGAAGGAGCTTATACCCT